>ML795336.1:272168-283608 GCA_009831015.1 Picea engelmannii
ATAAATATGAATATAATGCAAAGTCTATCTTTAACTTTTCAATGAATGATATGCTAATAAAAACAGTGCAATTTTCAATTTCAACTCTGCAATTCAGAAGTAAAATGCAATCTTTCACTAAATGCACTAAGCTAATGATAAAGTTTCAAAGAAAAAAATGCTAACCAATGCAAAATGCCTATTTTTTTTTTGTATTTTCAATATATTAAAGAGAAAATGCATGTATTGAAAAGCAACCTGATATGTAAATTCTACTATGTATAAATGAAATAACTCAAGCAGAATACCAAGCAACCAAGCAAATAACCCAGGGTTCAAGGACAAATCAAAAATGAAAAACAATGAGAAAGACTATTCCCATAAATTCAACTCCCAACATGTTACATGTCAACCCAGAGAATCTCAACAGGCACTACAGAGACCTAAGAAGGCTCAGCAAACATCAAATCCCACCCAACAGTCACTAAACCAAGAAAACAAGAAAGGGAAAGTGGTATACGTGACTGTTCAGGAGAACAATGCATAAATACGCAACTTGCAGTGAGGCAACACACGTGTATATGCGACTGTCAAAGAAAAAGGAGCATACAGGCTTTAAAACAAGGCTAGGCAAGGGAAAAAAAGATGAAAACTCAGACTCAGAGTGAACAGAATCTGTCAAGCAATGATATGACAAGAAACACAAAGGAAAAAGAGCAATGCAAGAAGAAAAAATACTTCAACCCTTAGAAGGAATATCTCTCCCTAGTGGAGTCGCCATTTCTGTTATGAGGGAAAAACTCTCTATGGCCAAGGGTAAACCACAACAGATAGGTATGACTGCAGAAATCAACTCAATTCCATTGTATGCTATATAAACTAATGTGCAAGATAAGAAAGAGGCCTACCTCAATCCAACGTTCGATGATGTTCCATTGTTAAGCACTTCGACCCAAAGCTTTATACCTGCAACAAGTTCTCAACAAACACGCATAGCAAGTACATGGTGATAGTATAAAGGGGTTAGCACATTAGATAACATAATCCATTAATAAAAATTACAAACATGCCCATGGATAATAATCATATATGTGCACGATACCAATAGGATGAGAAAGGAGTATTTCTATTAATAATTGATCAACAGAAGTGACAACGTTATAGACATCCGTGTCGGCACGGTTCGAAACCAAGGAACCAAGTTCCTTCCAACTAGGCCTCCACCACTTCAATCCTCCACCAAAGGAAATCTCATAGGAGAGAGACAATGAGGTTCTCTCAACAATATGGAAAGATCTTGGGGGATGAACATTGTGTTCAGACTTGGGGGACAAAGGGATGTAGACTCAATATGAAGTAATTTCTCTAGAGTAACTTTGCTCTCAAAGTTGAATGCTTTCTCCTATTTTCCATAGCTCGGAATTGTGATTTTATAGTCTTCAAAATGAAACTGAAGGGTCGAGTCAAAACGTTTCCAGTATGTGGAAGGCCAAGGATTAGAGATCTCCTGTCGTGACATAGAAACCCGACTCCATTTTGTATTTTCTGGCACATATCTCGATGTACGCGAGATGTAGTGGAGAAGCCTGCGTATATTCATGTTGTATAACAAATAGGGCATGTATATGTGGAAAAATGAGTATTTTTGGCTCTGGATTCATCAAAAAGGGATGACAAGTCTGCATAGGGAAATGGAAAAAGGCCCTCTATGCAAGATAGCAATGGTGAGGAAAATCTTGCTATAATAGTAATCCATCCGGTTCCTGAAAAATATCATCATAATTAGAAACGATATCAATTAATTCCTTTTTGTGAGACAGATCACATCTTTGGAAAGCATAAGATGTCATGACATATTTCTCTTTGACGACCATGAGTACATATCTCTTATTAGTGGTTATGAGTATTTTCATTTGCCCTGCACTAACAAGTGTCGAATTTACCCTCATGCTGTGAGCTCTAACAATATATTCCACTCCCCCTTTAATAAGGTGGTATTTGTTCTCATGATGAAAGAAGATTGTTTTTCTATCATAAAGATAAGGACTTCCCAACACTATGCCACATATATCAAGCGATACAACATCCAAATCCACTTCATCTATCAACTTGGAAGCAATAGCAAATATGATCCTACATTGTTTGGTAACATTTAATTTTGCTTCATCACATACCCAAACAACAAGGTAAGGCTTTGGATGTGGTTTCATTTCAAGACCAGTATTCTTTACAAGTGCTTCATATATTAAGTTTACTTGGGAACCCAGATCAAATAATGTATCTATCTTAGTATGTTTAGATACAACTGGTATATGAAATAAGTCATTTCTCTTTCGTTCATCAATATGAGATTCATTAATGGAACTTGAACTAGCATGAAGAGAATATTTACCTTTAACTCCAGTTGTTGTGATCTTTCCTTCATCTACTTATTCGGAACCAAGATCTTGCTGCACTGTAGCAACAGTCTTTGTCTTCCCCTTTCCACCGAACTGTTTCGGTTTCTTTTCTGGATGCAATTTCCAACAATGTTCTTCATCTTGACCGCTCTTCTTGCAATGAGTGCAAGATGGTTTTCCTCCTCTCGTTACTATAGAGGTCTTCTTGTCCTTCCTTTTAAACTTCTTAAAATTCTTGTGTGGGAAATTGGAAGGTTTCTTTGTGGGATCTTCTTGAAAATGTTTCCCCCTATTCTCAAGGTGAGTGGCTTTCACATAAACTTTGTCAAGACTAGTGGGGTTAAACAAGAGAAAAGTATGACGAATATAACTATGAAGTGCGCCAATATACTTCATTGAACTTTCATAAGAATCCAAAGGAATGTTCAATTCTAGAGCTTTCTTCCTAAATTCTTCTGTGAAACTTTGTACAGTCTGACCTTTACTCTATCTCAAAGTTTTCCATTCCATGATTGCTTTATGTAAATACCATAATGGATAAAATTGCTTCCTTATCTCTGATTTAAATTCCGACCATGAGGAAAGAAGATTACCACACTTACTTATGTCATGTAGCTTTCTCTCCCACCATACGAGAGCATTGCATTCCAACCGAAGAGAATCCAGTTGCACTTTAACTTCCTCTTCGTTAATATGTTGAACACGACAGTATACTTCAACCTGTTGGATCCATTTTTCTATCTTTTCAGGATTAGCATCTCCATTAAACATAGGTAAAACAAAATTTACATCAAGATTTAATAATGGTTTCTTAAAAGAGGCTTTATGGATATAATGATGAGAATGCTCAGAGGAAGAAGAACTAGAACTTGAAGGCGAAGATGGAAGCTCAGGAGGATCTCCTCCAGCCCCTTGGTTTACTGAAGCATCATCATCAGGTGGTGCTTCCTTTTTCTTCCATTTCTTCTTTATCCTCTTCTCGTAATCTCCATATATTCGTTCGACCATTTCTGACATGCGATAAAATACCATGTGAAAGTTTTTCTCTTGTTCATCATGCTTGTCCTCTTCTGCCATCTTCTTCCTTCAAGATGCACGACCAACTTCGGGATTGAAGGTCTTAATATTTCCTTCACCCTTCTTATGCTTGGCCCTAGTAAGCATTCATACTCAACAATACAAGTCAAAGACGACCGCTCTGATACCAACATGATCCATGATCTTTTCCTCAGGTGACTTATTAAAGAATTGCATAAAATGAGCATAAACTAAAGTATACCATAAAGAAGGAAAAGCTCAAAAATAAAGAGACATAATCATGCAATATGAACACAAAGAAATTGATAATGGAGTTCGTCCCTAGTGGACTACGTCTTCGGGTCCTGCTCTCAAATGGGTAGGTCTTTTTATTAACTCCACAAAAGAATTTGGAAAAATACATAAGTATACCTCATTCTGGAGTTAAGCCACCAAATATTTTCTCATATCAGAAAAATAACACCGCCACTACGTTTGTGGCATCATTTTACCTAAAAATGACTGTCTCCATGCCTCGATTCAAGTCAAACACTTTTTCGCCCAAAAGACACCCCTGCCTCGGTTTGCGTGACACTACTCCTACAATTAATGATTGAGAAATCTCAAAAATTGTGCCCAAATCCATACCATATGGATGTGCTTGGTCTCACATGTCTCTCCTTTGTTGTCCCGAACACTAGCCGAACCCCCTTCTTATACAAAATTCTGGGTGGTTTAGCATTAAAGAGGTGGTTGGCGCATTGGTTAGGGAGGCTATTTAAAGGTTGTTTAGTTGGCGGAGGTCCCAGGGTCGAATACCACGGGCCTCCCCTTTTTAGCATACATGGTTATAACAAATTTGGTGCACGGCTAAAACTAGTGGTGGTTGCTAGAATGGTGGAATGGTTATTAAATCGATAGACAGTTGGCGGAGGTTAGGTGGAATGCCATATATGGCAGAGTGCTGAAATAATATATGGTCGCGTGGAGTAGTATAGAACCAAGGGTTGGGCCGAAGGCCTTGCCCTTTTATCCCCCACATGAAATATTTATTAAAGTTAAAAAAAATATGTTCCATAGTATTAGAAATGAACATGTATTGGAAGGTTGGCTAGCGTGGAGATGTGGGGCCTTTGGGCTAAGAGGAGGTCAAGGGTTTGACTCCTACAGAGTCATAAAATTTTTGGTACATGCCAAGCATTGGAGGGGTGCCACGTGGTACCATATTATTTTCCCATGAAACTGACACTTGTCACAACCTAATTTATCCACATGTCTGCCATCAATTTGTACAACCTTTCCACGTCATCCCATGCCAACTCAATTGTACGGATGTGCCACGTGTCACCCTCGTAGTGGTTCCACGTGTCACCTTGGCCTTTTGATTTTTTGAACAAGTTTGACCTAATCTTTGACCGCTTATAACTTTTGATCTGTAACTTTGTTTGACGATCCATTTGCGTCCTTAGAAATCTTGTGGTGCACTCTTAGCAATCATGTCATTTTCATTGAGTTTTGGGAACTTTGAATTTTTTCCCTTTCTTTGTCTTCTGAAGCCATTCTGAGCATTCTGAGTTGCTTATGTAAGTTCTGATTTGTTCTTACCCTTCTCTGGATCCTTTTTGGATCAGGCATGGATTGGTTTTCTGAAGGTTGGTTGTTAGGGCCATATTTACCATACTTTAGTTTTTATGGATTTTCATACCCTAACTCCTGCTTGTTCTGGTGCTTAAATTTCTGCTCGATTTTAACAACATATCGATAAGCAACACCTAGTGATGAGATGTCCAAAAAATCCATTTCAGTTTGTATGTATTTGTGTAGACCCCCATAGTATTTCAGAGCCAGAAGTCGCTCGAAGTCTTTGATACTCAAATTGGTGCGCAAGGTATAGAAGTTATCGGTGAACTCTGACACTTCTTGGCCCCTCTCTTGTCGTAGTGTGGTCCATCTCATGTACTAGTCGTCATATTTTCCAACAGGGTATTATTGTTCCTTGACTGCATCCACAAAAAAATCCCAAGTGGGATCGACCCTATATATTCCAGACTCCTTTGTGGAACTTTTCTCCCAGTAAGTTTCCCACCAATGTTTGACATGGGGAAGAGCCTTAAGGAATGCGAAGGTGATCTTTTCCTTGCTGGAGAAATTATGAACAGAGAAATAACCTTCTAGAATATTTAACCATTTTTCTAGAGCATTTGCATCTATCTGTCCTTCAAATATGGGAATATCAAATATGGGAAAGGCGAGGTGCCTCCAAAGTGGCCTCTTGATGAAGATGTGTCTGTTGTTATCAGCAGGCGTTGAAGGATGTGGAAATAATTATCCATCATCTCATCCCTCTGTCATGTGCGAGATTGCTAAAGAAACAAATTAATAGAATCTTATGCTCCGTCATTTTTATTTTCTTCCACCATGGAGGTTTTATTGGGCATGCGAGAGAAATTGTCCTCAAGAGAGACAAGCTTGAGACCCAACTTGCTATACTCAGACATCATCGGGGACATGCACTGAAAAACGATCAAGAGTAGGTTGCTCTGATACCTCTGATCCAAATTTATTTTTAAAACGAAAGGAAAGCAAATATAGTACAATGAAATACACATAAATATTGCTAGAAACAAAGAAATACAGTAATAAATGATTTCAATTAATGAAAGAAATGTACATAGACTGTAAAAATACAAAGTGAAAGACTCGCTAGAATGGTGGTATCTTATCTCTGAGAAGAGATGTGACTGATACTCGCATTCACAAGAAGATGATTGTTACAATGAGGCTCCAAAGGGCCTTTTAACATAAGTAAAATCCAAAACCCTAACCCTGGAATATGAAAATCCAAAAGGTTTGTGGGCCCCAATGGGGGTAGTTGATACGTCAACTTCTTGGGGGCGTAAATTTTGTATACGATCTCTGTTTGGGGTGCTCGATACACCGTTGGAAAGGTATGACTGAGAAAAACGACTTTCGATTGGCTTTATCAAGTGCTTGTGCTAGTTTTGTGGGCCCCAAATCTCCAAAAAATGTCGTTTAGGGCCTCAAAACGGCCCCAGAAATCTGTGACCCGAAAAACTGTCGAAACACTACCAAGGTGGAAAACAGTTTTTCGAGCCAGTGGAATAGGTGGGTGGGCACCGAGATCCTCCTAGATCACCAATAGTGTCCACTTTCACAGATAGAGGCTTGCTTCACCACCACAAATCTCAGGTTCATCATGAGGGTATCCACCACATTAGCTTGCTTCCGGAAGACATTGGGTCTTTCTCCATGAGGTACAATCCAGGTATGATGGTGAGTGTCATTTCAATATTTGAGGCATTTGAGTTTGTTTAATTTTAGATTGGTTTTGATTATGTAACATCTGCTTTGAAACTATGCTCTTTTCCTTGTTTCACCTTGGTGGTTGACATTGTTCCCTAGTAAGTGGTCACCCTTAGGAATAGGTTTTATGCTGGGGGTCCTCTTAACGAGTCATCGTGCTATTACTGACCATAATTTTCACTTTCCATACTTCATTCCCTCATCTCCTTATCTTTTGGGATTTTTGGGTATGTAGACCCAAGAAGGGATTGTCCCTCATTTCATGGGAAGAAGGGGTTGAAGGCCCGAAGGGGAGATAGATGGAAAAATATAAAATCCTAATCATGAACCTTCAGATGCTCACCCAAAGAGGTATTGATAAAAATGAAATGTTTCTCCTAAAAAAATCAAAGACCTTCAAAAGAAAACACATAATATAAATGTCCCAGTTCTCAAGGGATTTACACAAGGTGCGTTACAAGATAGACTATACCCCCATGGCACCATGTGTACTTCTCCCTTCAAGCGACACTTTGGTATTTCCCCCCAAGACAATCGATCAACCCTAGGGACTACCAAGTGTTTTGACCTTAATTAATTAATGGCAATAAATGGGCTTGGAAAAAGGATGCATTGGAAATGAAGGTGTAGCATACCCTCTACAAAGGCACCCATAAATGAGACACTATGATCCTTTGTATGTCATGAGCCCCATGCCAAAAATTGTTTCCCCCGATCCATATCATCTTCTCCACATGTATTAGAGAGGGATTCACCTAGAAAAATCTCTTTGACTTAGGGGACGATTCACCCAATAGGTTACCTTGTCAACCCCCCCATACCTAAACTTGGCAAATTTCATAGGGTAATGAGAATTTTTTTAGTTTTATGAGGTGGTTTTTGATGCACATGATTAGATGGATATTTTATTGACTTGATTTACTTATCATTATTCATTTGAATTGATATCCTTGAAGGGCATTTTCATTATCTTTGCAGGACCTAGTTGGTGGACAATTTTGGAAGAACAAGCCTAGCTTGGGCTTCCTTGGGGCTAGGAAAAGAAGGAAGATGAAATTTTCCTTTGGAGGAAAAAGGAGACACCATAGAGAACCTTTCCTAGTCCCTACTAGCCCAACGTTTGGCTTTTTKATGACAAAACATCACATTTTGAGGCTTGATGTCACCCTAGGGCTAGGGCTTTGGTGGTGGAGTTATTGATGAAGGAAACTTGGAATGTTTTGATGGGAGGAGGAATGGATTGAAGGAGGAAACCCTAGCGCATGGGAGGGAGTYYGTATAAGGGCCAATGACTTCCATCCTCAACTCCAATGACTTGCAAAAAATGCTAAAATGCCACCCTAGAATAGGGATGTCATCACATTAGGGTTTCTTATGTGCAATTTTTAAAGTTAAATTTGAATTTAATCTTATAAAGGGGAAAAGTAATGGTTGTTGATCCATTACTTTGTCGTTACCCTAAAATTAAGTGGACAAGCACTTTTAGGAGGATTTGTATAAATAGAGATCAAACTCTTGTCATTTGATCATAACTCTCCCATCTTGGAGAGTATACTTGGATGAAATGTGTGCGCTACTTGGGAAATCTTGTCTATATCTCTTGCTACTATCTCTTTCTATGGTTTTCTTTGGATATTGGATGAAGAAGTAAGGAACTATCTTTCTTGGAGGCTATTTCTTTCTTTTATGGTGGATTTTCTTGGTTAAAAGGAGTTTATCTTGTTAATGCTTTGACTAGGTAAGGAATGTTTCATGTTATTGATTATTTTCTTGGTCACAAGGTTAATTTGCTAAGATTTTGGGGAGTATAAGGGAATATAACCCCACTAATCCCATCATAATTGTCTTGGAATAATTTGTTGCACAAAGGAATACTAGGAGGACTAAAAGGGTTTGCACCCTCCTAGGGTTTTCCTTAGCTAGTTTTGCTTTCCTTGGGGAGTAAAAGGGCTTACACCCCCAAGGAATTAGCACAAAAAAAGATTTCATTTTTAAAGACTCAATAACCCAATAGCTAAAGGCATTGATATCTTTCATTGGAGAATTAAAATCATTATATTGAGATACGTAGAATTATGAGATATTGAAATTGTTTATGTTGGAATTTTTTATGCATGCTAAAAGCTTGTCAAGGCCACTACGCAATCTTGTTTCTCCAAGAACTTATTGCTTCTATAATAAATTTAATATACAGACATTAGGGATGAAGTGAATCACTTCATACTTTCTAATTAGGGATGCAACAAATCACTTCATACTTTCTAAATTTTCTCATGTTCTAACTGTCAAATTTTGCTAGAAAGTTGTCCAGTTAATCTACTAGTTATTGTGCTTCTTTTGGGTGGTTTACTTGCAATTTTTGGTGGTTAGAATTTTCTGTAGTAACACTTTTTTGTTACAATCATAAGGCTGCAGAAATATCTCTTCAATACTTTCTTCAAACAATCTTTAAATGATGCTAAATTCTTGTACTATCATACTTGAGTTTCACTAGTAATTGCTAGTTAGTCTTTTGCATATTTACTTGGATTTTTAGTGACTTGTTTAGCATATATTCCATTTATTTAATTTCTGATTTATATCATTATATACTTCTTCTAATTATGACATCAAGATTCACTTTCTTTTCCAGTGGATTTTTGGGCTTGTATCTCATATTTTCTTGTGTCTCGGGTAGGTATAATAATCTTATGCAGGTACTTGAGCTCTTGGAAACCATTGACCACTTCTGAGACTCCTTTCAAATCCATATTCCACTTAGTAACTTTAACTATAGGGGCATCACTTCCATATTCTCAATTTCCATTTCATTTCCCCCTAGGGTCACCCAGGATTACCCCTTGTGTTGGATTTATCCTTCACTAAAGAGAGGGGAGGGTTTATATGAGGTGCCAGTGGGTAAAATTACCCACTGTTATTGCCATATTATGGACTGGGTCAAGATTTTCCAAACCTATAGTTTGTGCGATAACATTTTGGAATCATTTATGGGGAGGATTTTGAATCCTCTTTCATTCCCTAACTACACTTTGGCAAGTTGCCTTCCCAAATACTTTACCCCTACATTTTTTGGCGACTCCACTTGACCGATGTTCCCCTTCCACCCTTGATGAGATTTTTGTAAAGTTCATATAGAGACTCAATTGAGGTATTACCCTAAGTAATGGAACCATGGCCTCATGGGACTTACAATGGGAATTCCATAAGGTGTACCCTTTTATTGATGTTCAAAATATCCATGGATATCCAAATCATTTCTCTACAAAGTAAAGGGAAAGTTTCCCTAAATTTAATGGTGATCTAGCTCTAGTAGTCACCCATGTCATGAATTATATGAAGTATACTTCAAGCTTAAATGTGCTACATGAAGATGTGTTGATGAAATTTTTTGTTTCTTCACTGGAATAAAATCAAAGGAGTTGGCTTGCAAACTCGTGTAATCTGAAAAGTATCCCATCTTCTACAAAGCTCATTGAATAATTTCTCATGCATTATTGGCCAGCTACTCAGAATTTGTGAGATACTTTCCAAGAGCTCAAACACGCTCTTTGCAGGTAAGTTTTTTCAGTGGATGACGAGACAATAGATGAGGAATGGAAAATTGACGAAGAGTATCATCCACCTACTGCAGAAGATCTCAATGATGAAGATCCAGATGAGACATCAGTGTCCATTGTCCCACTTGACAAAGATGAAGTATTTTGACCTTGCCTTCCTCTTGCACATGAAGTTGAAGAAGTAATTAGTCTCAATGATGAAGAATTTGAAGATCAAGTTGAAGATTCCCTAGCCTTTGTTCTTCTTGCACATGAAGATAAAGAGATGGTCATTTTCAGTCACATTGATGGTCTTATGAAATAAACCTTGGATATGATTGATGAACATATAGACACTTTCATACAGACGAGGAGACGCACATGGGATTTTGGTCGTTTCATTTTTTATAGAGACCCCATTTACGACATTGAGGGTATCTCTCAAGAAAAAGGGGTTGAATTTTCAGAAGACTGGTCTTCATGTGTATATGACTCATATGTTTGGAATCTTGATGATGATGTGTTTATAGATTTGTTTCGTCCATTCGAGGATGACCTACCACAACATTTTCAGGGTAATTTTCAGTCATCCCTTCGGAGTTGTGATCCAGATCCTTTTCGGGATGTATACTTGTTCTATGAGGACTTTCAACCACCTTCATCCTCAATTTAAGATGAACATAAGGATTTGGCCATCCCAAAGGAGCCAAAGGCTCACTCTACAAAGAGAAAGTATTTTAATGTTGGGGATTTTTACAAGGATTCGCAGATGAAGAGGCGATTTTTTTATAGACCTAAGCATGTCCCTTACCTCATTTCTTCTCCTTAGGGAAATCATGGGGTCTTCTTGGGATCTCTCATGTCTTGTTAGTCTTCAGAAAACAAGGATAATGATAATGGGGATGAATATGATCCATCATCTACATATGGTATCCATCTTCAAAGATGGATTGATCGAGCTTGTGGCTATCCTTTCAAGCAGGATTTCCAGGATGATCAGAATCGTGACTGCTCTTTTCAACAAGATTTCCTTCCTCCCACCCATATCCATGAGTTTAATTTCATGATTGAATATATGTCTATTTATGCTCATGATTATTATGTGATCAACTTATCCTTGTTTTATTTTATGATTAAGCACAGGGGGAGATACCTTGATGAAGTAATGGATAGGTGGTTGCATTG
>ML795336.1:283708-306303 GCA_009831015.1 Picea engelmannii
TGCTAATCGGATTTCAAGAGTTGTGAGATTTACGCAATCTGGAAGCAAGCTTCACATAAACCAAAAGACACCCTTGTTGTGATCAAACAAGAAACAGAAAGCCAAAAACTCAAAAGGAAGGAGAAAGAGTTTGGACAAGATGACTCAAAGATCAGAAATCAAAGTACAAAATACCTTTGAAACTCCTTACAAAGTTTTCACTCATTCAAATAAATGAGAAGAAAACGACAAATTGACTTCAAATCATGAAGGTCAAAGAGTTATTGAAAAGTAAGGAAAAATATCAAAAAATCCAAACAAGATATTATGTATCCTTAGAAAACAAGGTGGTTTGAGGGCCAAACAAGGACACATTAATATAGCATGAACCCTGAGCAAATGAATCAGCAAAAAGAATGAGAAAAAACCATTTTTTAAGAATATGTTTTGCAAAAAATGGGGTAGCACTCCCACATAAGGGCACACAGAGCGCTCCAACAGTCCATGGAACATTGTAAGGGAGTGCCAACACCCTGATGCTAAGGGAAAGGGAGTGCTTTGCTGCAAAAACTCAGAGAAATGCCCAGAAACTCAAAAAAAACTCAGGAAGAATGCAAAATTCTGTGTTTAAGATAAATCCAAGAGCCAACAATCAAACCTAAGGATCAGAGACATTCATGGACAAGGTCAAATCAGTGGGAAAATCAAGTCAATACAAGACCTAGGAAAGGAAACAAATCAGAGCTCCTCCCCAGTGGAGTCGCCAATTTCTGTTGTAGGTGAATCCCCCTGCGGACAAGTGGATTACCTCTTGGTCTCTAAACTCCTAAGACCAAGACAAAAGGTGCTTAACATGGACATTGACTTCCTTTTATATCTAATCAATCTAATGAAAGAAATAGAAGGAGAAAGATATGTACCTTATGAACAACGTTTGTCCTTGCAAAGTCCAGGCTGAGCTTCGATCTTGAGATCCTTGATAGGTCTTGCAAAACAAACAAAGATACAATGGAATTCCTACTCTACTGATATTAAATCAATCATATATCCATCTACTGTAGACAAACTTATATGGAACAAGTACAAGTTTTAAATAAATAGGCCAAGCATTGATTATATTAATGAGAACTAGTAAAAGTACTTACAATCATTTGAATGAAGGTGAAACAACCTCTTCCAATTCTCCTTGTCCAATCCCTTTGATCAATCAATATCCACTGATTACTTTGATAGAATCTCACTCATGAGATCATAAATTTGATATAATTCTCAATTGTCATTCTCCAATACCACTTACAGGATCATAAGTTTGGTATCAATCTCAATTCTCCATCCTATCTTTCACCATGAGAAGGCCTCCTTATATAACCTTGGAGGGGTCCAACCACTTGAGATATATTTTGGATGAGTTGAGGGTTCCTCTCCTTCAGTTGAGGATCTACCCTAAGATCATGCCTTGACCATCTATTCGAATCCAACTACCTTCAAGATTTGAGGGATTCTTCCCTAATTCGCCTCAACAAACCCAGAATTTTCTCAAAAGAGGTTAGCGGTCCCCAAAAGGGGTGCACAGGGTGCTCAAACACTCCCCAGAGAAGCTCAGGGTGCGCCAGCACTCCCTAACAATGGGTAGGGGAGCGCTCCTCTCCAAAAATCATTTTTTTGTGGTTTTCTCAATGAAAAAGGTCTTGTACTTCTTTCCAAGTGATTTTTCTTCTTCCAAACTATATTTTGAGGTGTCTTAAGTGTCCTCATGATGTTTTTATGGGAACAACATAGGAAATATGGAAGCATACTATTTTTTACACTTGCAACACTTATAGTCAAGATGTGACACTTGCAGACAAGAGGTGACACTTACAACACTCGTAATGACAACACTTGCGACACTATCGAAGTGAGTAATTTTGAGGTGTAACAACCATACATCATATTTGCATTATACATCGCTAAAATGGGAATTAAAAATGGGGTTGTTACATCCCCCCCCCCGATAAATTTCACTATCCATAGTGCACACCACTATACAATCTTATATTTTTACATATACAAATTTTTACATTGAAATACTCGATAATTTCGCAACTTAATGACTCATGTAGAAATTCCAACCAAAAACTCTCATTCCCTTCAACCTAGACAACCCAAAGAATGGGATTTGACATTGGTTTGGAAAGAAGCCTTAGATTTGTGGCTTCAGGAATCTCCAACTACCAAAATGGAGTCTTCATTCGCTCATGGACAATGTACATTTATCTTTCTTCAAAACTTGCAAAAATTTGTGGGTACACCTCCCACGTCGCCTCTTCGTGCTCCCATGTGGAATATTCAGGATCATAGTAGGTCCATTGGATATTTACTAGGTTGATGTCTTTGTTCCTGAGCGCTTTGAATTTCTAGTACATGATGCGCACTGGCTCCACCCAAAATTCCCTTTCATGTTTCACCTATATCATAGTCCAATCAATCACATGGTTAGGTTCAAGAACATACTTTTTAATAAAGACACATGGAATATGTTATGAATTCTCATGGATGTAGATAATGCAAGCATGTATGGAACTGGGACTATGTTTTCTAGGACTTCAAATGGCCCACAGTATCTCGCTGCCAATTTTGGGCAACTTCCTAGTCTCAGCAAGCTCCTCGTGGATTTAAAATTCAAAAACACATTCTCTCCCAGATTGAATTCTCTATGTGTCCTTCCTTTATCAACATATATCTTCTGCATGTCTTGTGCAACTTTCAAATTATTCTTGATATTTACCATCTTCTCTTCCATTTCCTTTAACAATTCACAACATCTATATCTATTGGGTTATCCCAGTTTACTGGCATGTTGCATCTTATGCCATACAAGGCTTCAAACGAGCTCATAGTCAATGATTCCCAATACCCATTTTTGTAAGAAAAAACAACTAAATGGATATATTCCTCCCACTTAGAAGGCTTATCTATTACAGACATTCTCAACATATATTCAATTATCTGGTCAATCCTCTTTGTTTTCCCATCTAACTCTAGGTGATATATTGTACTAAAATTCAAATTGATACGAAATATTTTTAAAAACCCCTTCCAAAAGTTGGAAGTGAACTTGGGATATTGGTTTGACACTATTGCCTTAGGTACACCATGTAGCCTAGAAATCTCTTTCATATAAATTTCCGCAATAATGGTTTCCTTTTGAGTTACTTTTACCGAATCAAAATGTTCAACTTTTGTAAGCTTGTCCACCACTACCATGATGGAATCATGCTACCTTGTTGTTCTTGGAAACTTGGTGATAAAATATATTGTAACAACTTCCAATTTCCATTCAAGAATTGGAAATGGCTATAGAAATTCCACTGGATATTTGTGCTCAGCCTTTACCTTCTGACATTTCGTGCATCTGGCTAAATAATTGGTCACTTCTCTCTTTATATTGGACCAAAAATATTGGTCTCTCTATTATGACCCAAAGGGGAAATATATAGGGTTAAATGTATATAATATGACCCCAAGGGGGGGTATATATATGGGGATAAATTTACATGTAATGTGTAAACATATATGTAATGGGGTCAACCTAATAGTAAAGGGGCCTCATGTGTAGGTGTGAATAGGTATATACAGAGATTGTGTATTCATTATTGAAGACATGCGAATTGTGATGTATGAATGTAAATGGTTATTTGGGGAGGTTATCCTATTATTTAAGGAGTTATTGTATAAATTATCTATGTTGGAGTTCTGTTCCACACTCACATTTTGTACATGGTTTGTACTTCTATTTTTGTATGATATTTTAAACATTTGGTATCAAAGCATCGATCCTAGGGTTTTTCTTCTTCAAGAAAGTCATCATAGAATTTTCACTATAATTTTTTTTATAGGACACTTAAGATAGAAAAAAATTTAGGTTATTTACAATACATTTTAGGGTACCTATGGTACAAATTTCAGCTTCTAGGTCATTATACTTTCAGATATACACCCTGTGGAATATATGGTTTTTGAATAGTCCTGTAACTAGTCTGAAACAAGTGTTTCGAGTAAAAAATTAATATCTTCTTCAGGGAGTATTCAAATTCAATGATACATATTGTATTGGAAAGAGGAAAATTCATAGTATTTTTGGTACGAATTTCAGAATCTGATATTAAATATTGGACACGTAGCATTCTGTACAACTTTTCTCTCCTGGAAAGGCCAAAAATCAGCAAGGTTTGGGAAAGTTACCCTAACATTCACTTGGCACATTCAATTTTACTCAGGCATATGGAATGTATAGAAGAAATTTTATAGTACTATAGGTAGAAATTTCATACTCATAAGGGCCAAAATTTCATAAATACATCATAAGGAAGGTTGTCCATAAGGACAAACTCCAAATCAGGGTTTCAAAGGTATGTTTACTTAAAACTATCATAACTTTTGATTGGGATGTTTAATTGAGTTGATTCAAAATCCATTGGAAAGAGAAAACATAGAATATTATATTGTAACAAGGATTATAGGTATTTTAGATCATTATTCCTAATATATTAAGGTTGTAAGTTGAGGTTTGGGTTAGAACTCAATTAAGAATCAATGGAAATACCTAAATTTACAGGAGATGAAGATAAAGATGAAATCAATCCTATCAAATGGTTGAGGATGGTAAAAGAACATTGTAAGACTCCTTTTTTGAAAACCCTTATTTTTTATGATGAAGATTTAATATGGTTATATAGTCTTTATGAAGGTACTATAATCTCCCTATCACGGGAAAATTTTGAAAAACTCTTCTCAAATAAATGGACCGAGGATAAAAAAAAATGGAGGAGATGCAAAAATTCAAGTGGAAATAAAGGAATCTAAAGAAAATGTATCCAAATTGAAAAAGGATAATTAAGAGTTAATAAAATATATTACAAATAAAAATGATGAGTTCGTCAAGATGTAATCCCTTAATGAATCACTCATTAAGGAAGTTAAAAAAAATTGAAGCAAGAAAAGATTAGCAAAGGAAAGTTGGAAAATGATGAGTCAAGGGAAGATTTGAAGAATGAATATGAGAGATGTGTATATTATGAAACTATAATAAAAATTTATTGGATGTGGTTAAAATATTGAAAGAAGAAAATAAGAATTATCAAAATCAATAAGAAACGAGTATCTTGGATGAAGAATCTACTAAAAGACTTGAAGGGGAAATTTGCAAGAAGGTTGAGAATCCCTAAATACTCATGAGGAAAAATTAGAAATTCAATCAAGAATTGAATAAGGACATCAAAATATGATATATAGGGTCACATTACAACTTCAAAGGGAGAAAGAAGACAAGATTCAATAAGGTCACCAAAAGATACTTGAAGAAGTTGAACTTCATCTAAAGGAGGTACATGCCAAATATGATGGTATTATATCCAAGGCTAGAGTAATCAAAGACCAAGCAAAAACATAGAGGATTCCACTATCTATGAAAAGAAGATAGATGAAATGGGCGTGCATAATGAAGGAAAAATGTAAAATGTGAAACCATATCGATACCCTCATTATCAGGAAAGATTCTAAGGAAGACAAGAAGATAAATATCAACATTATCAAGAAAGATGATGGAATAATCGTCAATATTCATGGAATATGGCATCACAAAATGATTATTCAACACGATATTATCATAGACCAATATCTACTACAAATTGGAGAAGCTTCAACAAAAATACATGGAATCAAGGGAAATAAAATTATGCAACAACCAACCACCAAGGATTATGACCGAAAATAATTGATTTTGGATGGATGGATCATCATCAATGGAAATAAGAAAGAAGGAACATAATAAAATCATATTACTTGGTTTCATCGCATGTGAAGCCTTTAATTGCAAATCTTTGAGGACAAATATTTTTGAATGAGGGTACTATGTTATAACCCAAAGGGGAAATATATAGGGCTAAATGTATATGATATGAACCCAATGGGGAGAATATATGGGGCTAAATGTACATGTAATGTGTAAATATATATGTAATAGGGTCAACCTAATAGTAAATGTGATGATCCAAATTCCTAAGATATCATAACAGAACAAAAGTACATACCATGTACAAAATGTGAGCATGGAGCACAACTCTAAGATAGATAAGTTATTGAATAAATCCTTAAATAATAGGAGATCCTCCCAAAATAACCAATTAAATTCATACACCACAATTCACATGTCTTCAATAATGAATACATGATCTCTATATATACCTATTCACACCTACACATGAGGCCCCTTTATTGTTAGGTTGACCCTATTACATATATATTTACACATTACATGTAAATTTATCCCCATATATCCCCCCCCTTGTGGTCATATCATATACATTTAACCCTATAAATTTCCCCTTTAGGTCATAACACTCTCACATTTGTAATAGTTTTCCAGTATCATGGGTTTCCAAAGTATTGCACATTGTGCATCTCTTTGAGAATTAAATTTCTCAATTCCTGAGAATTGGAAACATAAACTTTGTTTTTGAAAAAGAGGATTCCATCCTCTTCTAGTTTGTAATATTTATATTTTTTTTGTACATTATGTTGTTGTAAGCTTCCTTCAACTTGCACATAATGTTGTTCTATTGTTACAACCTCTAAACATTTTTATTTTAAATTTGTCTTGTACATTCTAATGGTTGTAGCATGCATTTCTTGCACCCCTCTATTGAGTGCATCAACCACTTTATTCTCTTTTCCCTTGATGTGATTGATGTCAAATTTGTATTCACTAAGAAGTTCCATCCATTTAGTTTGTCTGGCATTTAGTGTTGGTTGTTTAAACAAGTATTTCAAACCACTATTATCTTTCCTCAATTCGAATATTCTACCCATGAGATAATTCCTCCACATTGTTAAGACATGTACAATGGTTGCCAACTCTAATTCATGTGTAGCATAATTTATTTCATGCTTCTGCAATTTTCTTGACTCATAAAAAATTACGCTCCCATTTTCGGTAAGGAACCCACCAAGCCCTTCCTTGTATGCATCTATGCACATAACAAAATCTTCATCTGGATATGCAACCTTTAAAATAGGTGCATTGGTTAAAAAATACTTCAAGTGTTGGAAACTTACTTGACACTTGTTATTTCATTCAAATTTTACTCATTTCTTTTACAAGGATGTTATTAGGTGTGAAATCTTGGAGAATCTTGAAATGAATCTCTAGTAATAACCATCTAAACCCATAAATGATCTAATCTCTAAAACATTTTTCGGTGTTGGCCAACTTTTGATTTCTTCAATATTTTCAGGATCCACTACTATACCATCTTTTGAAACAATGTGACCCAAATAATGGATCTGCTTTCAAGAAAAGTGTACTTTCTCAACTTGGAATACAATTGGTTCTCTCTCAACACATGAAGCACCATTTTCAAATGTTGTTCGTGTTCCTATTATGTCTTGGAATAGACAAGAATATCATCCAAGAAGACAATAAAAAACTTGTCTAGGTAATCTCTGAATACTCCATTCATCAGACACATATATGTAGCAGGTGCATTTGACAAGCCAAACTGCACCACCACAAAATCATAATGGCCATACCTTGTCCTGAATGTTTTCTTGTTGGTATCTTCTTCTCTAATCCTTACATGATGATAAACCGATCTTGAGTCAATCTTGGAGAATATATTTGATCCTTTCAGTTGATCAAAAAGGTCATTGATCCTTGGAAAAGGATACATGTTCTTGATTGTAACCTTGTTCAACTTCCTAAATTAAATACACAACCTCAAAGTTTCATCATTTTTCTTCACAAAAAGGGTCGGGGAACCCCAAGGAGAAACACTTGGGCGTATGTACCCCTTCTTCAACTACTCGTCTATATATATTTGGAATTCTTTCAAATCTAGTGTGCTCATTCTGTAGGGAGTTTTAGACACTAGGGAAGCTCCAGGAATTAATTCAATGGAGAAATCAATGTCCCTCTTTGGTGGAAATTCTGGCAATTCCCCAAAAACATCTTCATATTCCTTCAATACTAGATAATATTCAAGCCTTGGCTCCTTATCCTTTGTTGGATATTCCATATGGGCTACATATATTTGGCACCCTCTTCTAAAACTTCTTTTCAACTGCAATGCTGAAATTTCTCTAACAAATATAGCCCTTGGAATACCTTGAACTGTCCTTGAATTTACTTCTTCATCCAGGCATGTGAAATCCTTTCTATAACAATCTAATACATCATTATGTTTTTCTATCCAATCTATACCAATCAAGCAGGCATAGGACCCGAGTAGTTTGATGTTCAAATATTCCTTAATGTTGACTCCATTCATGTTTATTGTGTAATATTTAACAAACTCATTGATTCTTCTCTTCGTTCTAGTAGCTAGATGAATTAACCAATACTTTTCATGCTTACATTTATTCAATTTAATTATTTCAACTATATTTGGATCTATATAGCTATGACTAGCTCTAGAATCAATCAAAATAGCTATGGGTTGATTATCAATATGAGCTTCCATCTCAATCGTGTGGGATTGATAGTCTATTGTCCAAGGATACATAAATATTTGGCACAACTCTGCCCACATCCTCCATTGTATCTTCCTTCTTTATTTTATGCACATTCCTCATCATATCTCCCTAGTGAGGACAATCCTTATACATTTGATCCTGTTCACATCCCCAACACTTTATGATATGTCATCTTGGCCCTTTTCCCAAGGAATCTATTATTGTTTTCTCACCTTGAGCTAGTTTCCTTTGCTTATATGACTAATATGTGTTCCTGATGAAAGGTGTCTTGAATCATTTCTTCCTTTGATCCATATTTCCTTTATTCTTATCATCCCAGGCCTCTTAGAAAAATGGCCTTCCTTTGTTATGCTCATACAAATACTTAGATTTTTGTATGGCTTCTTACAAGGTCTTGGATTCATCAAACTGAATTGTATCCTTGTAGAAGGTTGTAAGTCCACTCAAGAACATTTGAAATTTGACCTTCCCATACTTTATGAAGTCCACATACCTTAGAAGTTCCAAGAATTTCCTTTCATACTCATCCATGGTCATGCTTCCAAGATTGATTTCAAAGAAATCTTGCATCTTATCTTCATAATATTGTGCTAACAAGTATTTCTATTGGAAATATCTTTTAAACTACCTCCATGAGATCCTCTTCTCATCAACTCAATTAACTTGTTTAAGTTGATCCCACCACATAGATACTTTTCCTTGAAGATGGTTTGCTACAATTATGGTTTCTACATTCGAGGAATAATTGTGCAATTGGAAATATTTCCTCATTCCCAACAACCATGCTTCCAACTCTTCATATTTCTTATAATCACCATAAAAAGTAGGAGGCTTAATATTCCTAAGCTCTCCTTGAAAATAATATATATCATACCTCCTCCTCTATCCTCAAATAGGGGACACACTTGGGTTTCTCCCTGACCTTGAATGTGCATGGTATATTCTATTTGAATGTCCTAGTGAATGATGATGTCTACGAACACTCTTTGTTCTCCTAGATCCCCCATGGTCATCCCTCCTATCATGAGATATGGATGCTCCTACTTTCCTTGCATTGGTTTCTTGCTTTGTGCCAAAATATTTCTTAACTTGTTTTTGCAACATATTCAGACTCTATATCATCTCTTCTTGAGCTCTCATCATCCTTTCAGTATCTACTCTATAGCTCTGCACTTACCTCTACAATATTCTCATAGTATCAACCAGTTCCACATGCTCTACTTTGCTTCTATGTCCATTGGACTCGGTCTCATCATTTCCCAAGATTATATGTAAACCTCTAAACTCATCCACATGGTTGTAAGTTCCCCAAGCATCCTCCATGTCTCTAGTCCTCATATAGGAACCAAATATTCTTTCATGTACCTTTAATTCTAAAAAAATGTTCATGCAACAATTGTCGTTAGAGTTATGCATATTGAAAAATATTTGTTAGTTAGGTTATAGGTCATTATCCATCTCAATTTATGAAGAAAAAAAATGCACTAATCCAAATTCTAGTTCCTCAAACACATTCCTCTCCGAATCATTTTTCCAACAACTATACTTATGCCTCATTCTGAGTTCTAAGCTAAAAGTTACAGCCTTTTGAATTTTACAAATTTTCCTTTGTAAATTGTCAATTGTGTTGACGTGGCAACTTGGCTAAAATGGCAGGGCATGTGGATACTAATATCCACCTATCATCCCCTGATTCAGACATGTCATCAACTTTCTTTTCCTCCATCAACGATAAGATCATTCTTTGCATCAACGAGTTACAAAATACTCTTCTTCACAGATTTCATCAAACCCTGAAACCAAAACTAGAATGAATTTAAGTCATCGATCTCGAAATCGAAAGAAATATTGGTTGTCAATCCACTAAAAGTTTCCAATCCCATGGATGAATCTCAATCAATGATATCCAAATCGAATACAATCTGGACCATCCATTCCCCAACATTTTCAAACATCGTTGAACTCCAAAAATCCATCAGTGATCAGTGGTTTTCTTTGACAATTGACTTGCAATGCTTCGCCAAATTTTTCAAACTCTAATCGTCAGCACTCAGTGATCGACACTTCCTTTCGATAAACCAACTTTGTCAAAATTTTCAAACTTCTAAACCTCAATTTTTGATCAATGATCGGTGTTTCTCTTGGCTGACATGGCATGAAATGTTGGCGAAAAATTGGAGACCGGGGTTCTTGGAGGTTACCAACAAATATATAATTGTAGTCTAGCAACGCTGGCATATTCAAACTTCCATAAGGGAAGGAGGTACCACTTGATGTGTAGCTGAGACTTATTTGAGGTGAAGTGAATCAAAGAGGATGTGCCATCAAGTCTAGTGTAAGATAATTCATATTCATGCTTTAACATATAAAGAGTTATATCCCCAAGATACTAGGATAGCATAAACATCATATTAATCACCTTGTGTAGCATATAGACAAGTTCATACATAAGTAATCATGAAATGAAGAAACTACAGAGTCATACACATCATAACCAAAACTTTTAGGGCCTAAACGTTCTCATATATTATCAATATCTCATAATTCATGATCCCATGAGTACATCCTTTTTATCATGGCTTATACATCACATTCCATGTCCCAATACCCACTACATGCTCTATCTCTACTGTGCATTCATAGTCATTCCTCCAAAACCCATTACAATAGCTTATCCCACCAGACACGATGACAACAATGGAGATAGCTTGATAATAGAGAAAGCAACAGTAGTACTAGAAATAGTCTAACAGTGAATCATACAAATGATAACCAACTCTTTCCTATTACATGTTCCCATATTTCTAGTTTTCCCTCGAGCGCTTCTTGACTTCTTGATTCTGCTATTGTCTTTTCTTTATTATGCTCTCGTTGCTTTTCCCACTTTCTCCTTACGTGTATTCAACTATTGTGATTCTCTGTTCTAATTGATCGATGGAATCTCTCATGAAGGTCAATATTTTTGGTGTAGGACAAGTGTCTAGATATCCACTAATATAAGGAGGAGGCATAGGAAATTGTGATGCAAGTGGTTGGACACTAGCGACGAAGCTCTCATGAAGGTCTAGTAGTGCTCACATATTCAACCTTCCACAAGGTAAGGAGGTCTCACTTGAAGCGCAGCCAAGACTTGTGTGAGGTGAAGTGAATCAAAGAGGATGTGTCATAAAGTCTAGTGTAACATAATGCATATTCATGTTTTAACATATAAAGAGTTATATCCCCAAGTGTCTAAGATGAAAGTTGCATGAGTGAAGCTAAGATGATATCTTGCTCATGGAATGATTGAATGGTGATAGAAAAAATGTACTAAGTCCAAAATATATGAATGCATGTCCCCAACTTGACCCTTGTCACGTTGAGAACTACCTTGGTCCACTTTTCCTCCTCCTTTCGACTTAGAATAAAATAATATCCATACTTTATACTTTAAGGAATATTAATGTAATATTCCTTTTGGTTTTAATCCCTCTTAACTTATCCCACTTAACCTCAAATAGTGGAGTTACCCCCCCATACTATTTTACATGGTTGTTATGTCGCAGTCATGTGTTTTCATTATATTTTCATATTATTACATTTACATTCTCAGTACAGAAGTACTGTTCTTTTTTCATCCAGGCTCACCGGCCTAAAAAACACAAGGATCATGCACTAAACTAGTGTGTGTAGAACTTCTAAGATGTGCACACTCTTCTTTTAGTGCACCACCATTGCACACTTACATAGGTGTGTGTTACAACATGATATATATATACAAAAAGGCTCTCTAGCCTCTAAAAATCGTGCGCTAAACAGGTGTGCACGGAATCATGGACTGTGTGCCTTCTTGGAAAACTCTTATTTTAGGGTTCCATCCTTACGCACTTACACTGGTGCACGTTGTGTACAATTAGTTGTTCCCCATTTAGTGTGTCGTTCCTGTGCACTTGCACAAGTATGTCCTAGACATATAAAACTTTGTGCTATATTCATTTTAAATTGCGCACACTCCTTTGGTATGAGATTCACGTGAACTGACTTAATGTGTGTTGCACCAAACCAAAGATCTTGTTCCATCAACTCACCACCTTATATGTAAATTACAGCTACATTTATATGTACAATTTTGGGTTCATCTTAGGGGTATTACAATAACCCTCATTATAGCAGCCAACACACCATACTTACGATCGACCTTCTCTAGGGAGGGTCAATTATTGAATCTTGTCAGTTAACGTGGAAATATGGCCTTGCAATTGCACAGTATTAGTGTCATTATTTGGTCTCGTAACCCACAAAATTTATGGATAGACATTTGTTTCTTCAATTCTCATTACTTGTTCTAAGGCTTCCCCTAACACAACTATCCTCTGTTGGGTTAATGGTATCCAGGTCAACGATAACGGCCCCTGTATAAACCATTTTCATAGGTGGTCTTCGTGGATGGGGTTTTCCAATTTCCTGATTGCATCCTTAAATATTTGGTTATACTCTCAGGTAGATTCACGGTCTCTCTATTTGATATCATGCAACTCAGAGAAGGCATGTTTCTCTGACTGTGGTAAGCGAAATTATATTATGAACCTTTGTTTGACCTAAGAAAGAGTAAAAGCATGTCCTTGAGGATTCCCTGGTTCAATGGATTTCATATACCATTTTAAAGCATGACATCTCAAGGTGGTTTGAAAATCGACCAGTTTATTGTCATCTAGAGTGCCATGAGACCTACATATGGACTCACAGAGAATCCAGTTTTGTTCAACATCCTCATCCCCTTTACCCCAAAACTTTGGGTATTGGGTGAGGGATCCTTCATGCTAATTTTCCATTGGAGAAATTGGACAGCATATCAAAATGAACCCTAAGGGTCTTGGTTGTGATATGACTAAGTACCTTGCCCTGCTTCCGCTACTACTACTTGAACTTGCTAGATTATAAAGATTAGAAATGACAGAAACTACTAAAGAATTTAGTATAGATTTTACCGGATTTGTAAACATCGTTGAGGAACTTGGTGATTCGAGGTTGGTTCCTTTGCCTCCAAAATTTAATTCCTTGACCTAGGGGGTCGCATTGGTATGTATTACTATATCAATTTTTCAATGCGATTCAACATCTTTTGGCATCATAGGATCTTATTCTCCCACAACTTCTTTAGTGATTTTGGTTGAGTCTTCTTCTTCAAGGGTGGCACCTATATTTATCCTTTCTTTTGATTTTCCTTCCTCTCATATGCTTCCTTCAGATATTTCACCACTCTCTCCAAACCTATCCTATAAACATTGGTTCGCTATCCTTCCTCATATCTGAAACTCTTGTAACTTCTCTCACTCTTTTCTAAAACTACCCTCAAAGTCGATCTCCTTTCATGATTTATCAGGCCTCTTCATCAACTTCCTCATATGTTTTCACCACCTCTTTTTTATCACAATATCCCTCCTCTGAGCTTGATCATCTTTTGCACTCTTCCCTTCACAACCCCACATACTTAAAAAACATTCAGAACATATCCCATGAATCCTTTCCTGAATCACTTGCCCCTCATGCATAGGGGTTTACACTACCATTTCAACTGGAACAGGTAACATCCCCTCTTCCGCAAGAAAAATTTTAATCCAAAGGGGGATTTCCCGCAACAGTCTTCCTTGAGATACTTATTTTAACATGGCTTCTACTTTTGAAAAATAATGGTGGTTCTTAGCAGAAAATTCAATAATATATCCTTCCAAGTTGGTTTATACCAAGAACTCCACAATGCTAGAAATTGGATGGTCTAGTTGGCGAAGATCTGCTAAGCACTCAACAATCCAATTATAACTTTTGTTGACTCAATATGTTAATTTTTTGCTTCTTGCATCTGGTCAAGCCACTGAAATACCTCTTATGGAAATCGAATCTAGAAGATCTCGTATTGATCACTCACAGGTTCCAAGTAAAAGATAAAACTCTTCACAACATTCAAGCATTTTTGTTGTAACTTAGCTTCTTGCAGAATAAACTCGCCACACCTTCTTTCTCGCGAATTTTCAATGTCATACTTAAATATGTGATGCAACATCCTCCTAAAACTCACTTTAAAGAAAAGTCCTGACAACGAAACCATTTGTTGGTGCAAAATTGGAGACCGCGGTTCTCGGGGGTTACCAACAAAGATACCATTGTAGTCTAGCAACGCTGGCATATTCAACCTTCCACAAGGGAAGGAGGTCTCACTCGCATCATAGTCGAGACTTGTGTGAGGTGAAGTGGATCAAAGAGGATGCATCATTAATTATGGCGTAACATAATGCAAATTCATGCTTTAACATATAAAGTGTTATATCCCCAAGAGTCTAAGACAACATAAACATCATATTAATTAGGTTGTGAAGCATACAAACAATTTCATACAAAAGTAATCATGCAATGAAGAAACTACAGAGTCATACACATCATAACAAAAACATTTAGGGCCTGAACTGTCAATTTTCACATGCAACTATATGTAACTAATTTCAGATCTGAAAATTGATTCGTAGTGATCTAACTATCACTAAACAAATTTACACTGAAATTATTGACTAAAAAGATATGCAACAGAAACAACAATATCAAAGATAAATCATCAATACAAGAGACGCAATTTTTTTTTTTCTGTAACTTTATCCAATTCTCCAAATTTGAGGACCAAAATTAGTCCTCTTAAAGTCACCAAAAACTAAGGACGGAAATAGTCCTCTCAAAATCACCAAATCTGAGGACAACATTTTCATCTGATATACGAATAATAAAATCAAACCTCAACAATGTCTATAAATATCCTCTACCCAATAATCTTTTTTAGACCACTTGTATGACCTTTTGAAGTCGCCTATCAGCTTATACATATATGTACCTGTCCAAAAAACCAGATACGTGATTCGCCAACTAGAAACCCACGGATATAAGTTTTTTTCTCCACTGCAAATTGTGTATACCCTATATGCAAATTGTCCTTATGAAACCTATGTATATACACACTTAGTCCTCCTACAAATTGCCTCTCTCTTTGGGGCCAAATTCACCACCTTGCATAATTTCCCTTTTTCTTATATCACCAATCCTCCTTGACATAAGTGCAAACTAACTTATGCCAACTCCATTCTTTACAATGATAATGATTTGTCAAAATGACATCTCTCCTTTATATAGGAGCCCAATGAGTGATTTTAGGATCCCTTCTTAAACTCAACAATTACTTATCATATTTCAATCCTCGTTGTGGGTGTCGCACCCCCACACAAACCCACAAATCCTATCGACTTTCCCATGAGGCCCTAGCCTCATTTCTAGGCTAATTTTACTTAAGCAAAATTCAAAACTAATGCCAACGAAAATTACCACATGCCTGGAACCTTGGACTCTAGTGGGAATACCTCCCAAAGCTTAAAAAAATACCACTCCCTCTTAGTGAGGGAGGTATCCCATCCTCCAACATCTAGATGCACTATTGTCTCTCATTGTAGATATCTCTCTAGATCTACCAACTCATTTGTGCTCCAATATTCCAAATTGGATACTCCCTCTATCACTATGGAAAACAGGTCCTTGAATACTATCAAAATAAGTTTTTTTGTCAATTTTGTCTTATTGGATGCATCCTAGGCCACTGAGACAAAATCTTCCCAACTGGTTGCATCCTTGGTAACTGGAATGCATCCAGTTTTCAAGTTTGTATGACTGGCCACATCCTTGTTCACTAAGGAAAAAAATTTCTGATTGGTCTCATCCTTGGTCACCAAAGAAAATCCTATTTTGTAATCTACCTTGTTGGATACTCCCTTTGTGACTGAATCAATGCCTACTCCCCAGTCCTCCTAACTAGCTACAACCTCTATCAATCTAGAAAATCCTACTAAGAGAAGTGTATCCTCCATGGAGGTCTCACGTGCCCTAGAAGCCTCCTACCTCTGAAGCTCTTATCTGGCCTACTCAACCCATGACACATGTCTATCAATCTTGGAAGATGTATCTCTCCCAACTGAACCTAATGGGGAACTCCCTCTGGATGCCCATCTCTATCTCTGAGCCAATTTTCTCTCCCTGAGGTTAGTCTCACTCTGAGACTGCATATTCCTTCTGAAACCTAACTCCCTCTAAGTCTGCACAACCTATGGGACCATCTTCTCTCTGTCCATTATCCTTTGCATAGTCCTGGTAAGTATATCCTCCATCCTGGATCTTGAGGGTTGTCTCCCTATGAAATATGGCTCCCTATGAGCTAGTACTAGTGGTGGGGCCATCTAACTCACAACTCGTGGAGCTACCTAATCCCTATGAACCTGTGTTGTTGGCGGGGCCTCCTTCCTCACCACCAATGGAACCACCTGCTCCTCCTCATATGTCTCTCTACTGCTGCTGGCCACAACACTCCTAGGTTTTCCCCTCAACCTATATAAGTTTCCCTCCCTAACTCCAAGAACCACTATTGATATAAATCTATACCAGTCTAGGCACAAACAGTACTTTTCCATATCAAAACGAATACTTGATAGCCCTTCATCTCAATCTATGAGACTAAGAGGACACTCCTCCTAAGTTCTATCATCCACAACACATTTGAAACCCTCAGTATCTCTCTTGACTCCAATCAAAATGATATTGTACTGGATCCTTATACTAAATGTTTGGATTCCATACCAAGCTCGACACATAAGTTTGAGCCAGTCTCTATGAGAGTGTCAAACAACTCTCATTCATCTGTCATATGGAAATATGCTTTATTGTCCACCAACCAAGTTTCACTTCTAGAGATTGCACTTGAAATTATGTATACCAATAAGATATCCCTCTCGAACCTATCTGCAACCTCATCAATCTCTATTGTTGATGCATGCTTCCTTATTCCTCTTTCCCTCCGGTGTGGACACTATGAAGCATAATGACCAAATTCATGGCACTCATAACATCTAATCTTACTTGGATCCTTCTTCCATCTCAGATTTAGAGATGCTTCTCTCTTAGGAGAATCCCTTCTTCCTGGTGGACCCCTTCTGTCTAGAGAATCCCTTCTGCCCTTTCTAGTGCAGGATACAAGGGCATGTTTCTCATCACTGCTACTCTTTACCACACCATCCATATCATACATGGATGCCAACCGAGTCTCCTATTTCATTCATTATGTCAATAGTTTTTCAAAGTCTAACAACTTGTCTCATGCACAAATACCCTACACAAATGGCTCCTAGGACCTAGGAATACCTCTCAATGCTACATTCACCAACTCAACATCCTGCACTGTCTCACCAATATCTCTAAGTTGATCTCATATCTAAGCAATATTCATAAGATAACTGAAAATTGTGTCTTCACTAGTCATCCTAACAATCTGAAGGGGATGCTTCAAGTGTAGCATCCTTCTAGTATTCTTGTTTTGGTAAAGACCCACCAAACCATCATACATATCCTTGTCAATGTGAGGAATCAAGTGGTCCTTAATGGACTCTAGCAATAACCTCTTGGCCTTCACTTCCTTCTTCTTGTGAGTTGAAAACTCCTATGGATCAGTAGGAGTTACAAACACATCCTCAACATACTCCTTGAGGTCATTCTCTTCCAACAGAAGGATAACCATTTCCTTCCAAGCCCTGGAGTTGGTTTTCCCTTCCAACATATCCACAAGCTTCAATGTATTCACCATATTGACATGCCTAGAAAAAAAACAAGTACAACACTCTTCTAGTGTTGTAGCCAACAAGGTGTCTCAAGATGTCCCCTTCTGTTCAAATACCAAGCTCTGATACCATGTCAATTTTCACATGGAACTCTATCTAACTAATTTCAAATCTGAAAATTGCTTCCTAGTGATCTAATTATCACTAAACAACTTTACGCTAAAATGATTGACTAGAAACATATGTAGAGAAAACAACAAGATCAAAGATGAATCATCAATACAAGAGACACAATATTTATGTTCTGTAACTTTATCATATTCTCCAAATATGAGGACCAAAACCAGTCCTCTCAAAGTCACCAAAAACTGAGGACAGAACTAGTCCTTTCAAAATCACCAAATATGAGGACAACCTTGTCCTCCAATATACAAACAAGAAAACCAAACCTCAACCATATCTGGAAATCTCCTCTACCCAATGATCCAGGATATTTTCATCGATGTGACTTATTAAAGAATTGTATTAAAATGAGCATAAAATGAAGTGCACCATAAAGAAGGAATAACTCAATAATGAAGAGACATATGCATTAGATATGAACACAAAAAACTTGATAATGGAGTTCATCCCTGATGGACTACGTCTCTGGGTCCTCCTCTCAAATGGGTAGGACTTTTTATTAACTCAGAAAAATAATTTGTCAAAATACATAAGTATACCTCATTCTGGAGTTAAGCTGTAGAAGCTTTGCTCAGATCAGAAAATAGACAACACCACTAAATTCGTGGTGTCGAATTACCCAAAAATGACTGTCTACATGCCTCGATCTAAGTCTGGCATTTCCAGGCCCTTGAGAAAATTTGTCTTGGTTTTTGTGCCTATAGTATGCATTAATGGTGGTCCTTTGCATCATTTTTCATGCCCTAGTACAGCCTGTCACACACCCTAGACTCCCCATGTGCATTGGCGAAAACAATTTTTAAATTAAAAAGGGGGCAAACATACCAACTTGGTTGATTGGCCCAACTGTTGGCGGAGGTATTATTAGGCTCTTGTATTGGGGGAGGTCCTGGGGTCAAACCCATGGGCCTCCTACCTTTGGCTTGTTTGTTTAAACTGTGGAAATTTCCTTCGCTAACTTTGGAAATGAATATAGATTTGGCGAAGTGTTGTTTGGCCAGTCCGATATGGAGGGATTTTTGATAAAAGTGGTGGATTGGGGGTTGGCGCCAGCCAACCCCAACAATATTTATTTTTTATTTTTCGGTTGATGCCCCTCATTGGGCGTTTCCCCGCTGCCACATGGTGGCCTCCCATTGGGCCACATCACCACTCCTATACCGTCAGTGCCACACCATACCTCCTTCTCTGTCATCTTTCTACACCATCCGACAGGTGGATGTACGGTCTTCCACGTGGTTGTATGGACTGTGACATAACACCTTCTCATTGGTCCATAGATTTGATCAAAAATTCCAAAAATGAGTGACACATGGAAGCCTCTAGTGTTTTCGCATCAGAATGACACATGTTTCCTTCTACATGTGCCAATTACCATGTACTGATGTTGATGTCAGCAGTACGGATGATGACTCATCCTTTTTGACTGGGCTAGGTTGACAAAAACTTTGACCGCAAATATCTTTTGATCTGTAACTCCATTTGATGATTCATTTACGTCGTTGGAAATATTGTGACATGCTCTTCGTGATGATTCCAATTTCATTGAGTTTTGAGGAATTTGAATTTTTCCCCTTTCTTTGTTTGTTGAGGCCATTCTGAGCTTCCTGAGTTGCTTCTGTGAATTCTGAGTTATCCTTAGTCTCCTCTAGATCCTTTTTGGATCACGCCTTCCCACTGAGATATTTTTGGACCACCAAAATCTTTCATCAATCAATAGATAAGTGAGGGAACAGTTCCCTCACCTTGTCCTTCTCAATCCACTTTTCCTTGCTTGGATGTGTGCCCTTTAAGCCCACTCGAAGATAATCAACATAACCCCTGCATGAAGTCCACATCCTTCTGTCCAAGATGATATCTTCATTCAACTTGTCCACGTACTTAGGAGAAAACTCATCAATGGAAGGTATTGAAACTTCCTCACCATGATCCATAATCATGGGAGGCTAAAAGAGTTTCAAGTTTTCTACATTTACAACTGAGTAGATCTGCATATAAGGTGGAATATCTAGACGAAAAGAATTGGTACCACTTTTCTCCAAAATAGTGAAGGGTCCATAGTGGATGGGCTTGAGTTTCTTTCATTCACCCTTAAATATCTCCTTGTTTATGTGAAGCCATACCTGGTCTCCAACCTAGAACTGATGACCAACCTTGTGTTTGTCATGTTGGGCTTTATACTGTGCTTCACTTTTCTCCAATGGTTCCCTGACCTCTTGGTGTACCTTTTGGATCCTATGAATGAACTTGTGGGCCATGTCTTCATTTATTTGTTCATTTGAATCGACATCTCTCCCATACATCAAGTCCAAAGGGACCTTAGGAAAATACCCAAAACATGTCTTGAAATGCGAACATTAAGTGGAGGAATGTAAGGCTCGATTGTAATCATGTTGTACATAGGGTATTTGTTCATCCCATAACTTGTGATGCTTGTTGTAGTAGCCTCGAAGCAAAAGTACAATTGTTCGGTTAACAACCTCTATCTATCTGTCAGTATGTGGATGGAAATAAGTGCTCCTCTTCAACTTGGTGTCCATCATTCTCCACAAGATTGTCCAAAAATCCCCAAGGAATCGAGTATCTCGATCCAAGATAATGGATGTGGGTAACCCAAAGTGAACCCAAACAAACTGAAAGAAGATATTAACATTCTGCTCAGCAGTGATCTGCTTTTTACATGGCATCAAGATACACATATTTATGAACCTATCCACCACAACATACAAATATTCATGACCCCTTTTCGACATTGGTAAACCCCCTACAAAATCCATGGAGATACTTTCCCATGGATGGGATGGAACAGGAAGTGGTGAGTATAGCCCCAATTTTCTATTAGTGGGATTACAAGCAGAACACATCACACACCCATTTACATATTTAGTTACAATTTATTTCATCTAAGGCCAGTAACAAAACCTATGCAGATGAGCCATAGTTTTTCCTACCCCAAAATGCCTAAACACAAGAGAAGTGTGAGCTTCTCGTATTACATGGACTCATTCACTTGTAAGAATACATAACTTTCCAAGATGGTAGAGTAGTTTTCCTTGCAGACAATAGTTCTCTACCTGTGCACCATGGGTTAACTCCTCAAATACTTCTTTAAAATCTTCATCAATGACATATTGTTCCACATAGATATCATGAGATAAAGAAGCATTATTCAAAATAATAGAAGCAACAATAGGAGGTCTAGAAATCAAATCAGCTACCTTATTACTTGTACCCTTTTTGTATTTGATTACCAAATGAAATTGTTCAAGAAAACCAATCCACTTGTAATGTCGAGATTGTTGCAACTTGGTTTATGCTTGGAGATACTGTAAGGGTTGATGATTTGTATGTATGATTGTTTCATTCCCTAACAAGTAGTGCTTCCATTTATTTACACTTTGAACTAATGCATACAACTCTTTATCATATGTAGGATAGTTAACAACGGCTTGGTTAAAAGTTTTAGAGTGGTAACCCATAGGCTTACAATATTGCATCAATACTACACCCATGTCGTATTTGATGGCATCTATCTTGATCTCGAAAATTTGTTGAAGATTTGGTAGTGCTAATACTGGTGCGGTACTGATCTTTTCCTTCAAAGCGTTAAAAGCTTTTTGTTGCTTTCCTCCCCACTGAAAATTGTTCTTCACACTAGTTAAGGCATGCAAAGGAGCTACAATAAAAGAGAATTTTTACATGAATCTCCTCCAGTACTGGATTGAACCTAAGAAGCTCTGTACTTCGGTTACACTTTCGGGCTCAGGCCAATTTACAATTACATCAATCTTGGAAGGATCAATTTTCAATTGTCCTCCTCCTACAATATGATCTAAGTACACAAGTGCAGTCTTACCAAATTCACATTTGGACAATTTTACATACAACTTTTCCCTTTTCAAAGTATCCAATACTTGATTTACATGCCTTACATGTTCATCCCAAGTCCCACTAAATATAAGAATGTCGTCTAAATATACAATCAAAGAATCATCTAGAAATGGCTTGAATACATCATTCATCACACGCATGAAAGTTGTCGAAGCATTAAAAATCCCAAATGGCATAACTAACCACTAAAAAAATCCTTGTTTGGTTTTAAAGGCAGTTTTGCATGCATCATGTTCTGCAACCTTGATCTGATGGTATCCACTACACAAATCCAACTTAGTGAAATAAACAACATTCTTTAAGTGATCAAGTAAATCATCTATACGAGGAAGAGGGTATCGATTTTTCACCGTGATCTTATTTAAGGCTCGTAATCGACACACATTCGCCATGTTCCATCCTTCTTTGGAACCATCA
>ML795336.1:316535-333992 GCA_009831015.1 Picea engelmannii
GTTCCCCCCAGTATTTTTATCCAAGATCTTGATAATAGCATACTGAACTTGGGGGGGACATCAGCTACTACAATATCCATGACCACACTTTTCATGGGCAGCTGAAACAAAGTCACAACTAGGTCTTTGATAACTCCGAGACACTGAACTCTCCTGGAGTCAAAGGAATAGAGGTCATGATAGGCTCGGGTGACTTCTAGTCCTAGCTCTTCCATGACAGTTTTAGGCATGAGGTTGTGAGAAGCCCCTGAGTCCATCAAGCAGTTGTGCAGCACTTTATCATGTATGTTCAGGGATGTGTAGAAGGGAGGGGATGAATCATCTCGATCTTCTACCATGGGTCCTAGGACAACTGCGGGCTTTTCAACTTGGAGGTTTATGGATTCTGTGGGAAGGCATGAGGATTCAGACTATAAAAGCTCAGAGAAATGCTTTTTAAATTCTCCATGTTTGATTAGCTCGGTAAGGGGCACAGGGATTCTGATCTTTTGAATCTCATGCTCGAAATTAAAAGAAGATGCGGGCTTTGGGATTTCTCTTACTTCGGGAGCATGGTTATGAATCATAGGAGAGAGGGGTTGAGCCTTCTTACCTCTGTGGTCGTCTGCTGCTTCATTAGCAGGTTTTTCTGTTCTAGTGAACTGCTCAAGGATGTCAAGAGTTGTTGTCTTTTTATCGGACCTCAAGTTGTACCTGCCTCGGTCGCCACTAACCTTGTCTCCCTTGCTCAGCTCATTTAGCTGACTATCCATGAGAGACTCCTCATATGTTGATTGAGTGAGATGAGGAAAAGGAGGAGTGTCTCCGAAACAGTGGATTTCAGGATCAAGTTCATCTTCTTCTCCTTCTCCCCCCTCGGCCACGAAATTGTTTTGAAAAGGGGCCTGAATCTTCTGGTCTTCTCTGTCTCTTCCATTTTCTCTTTGCATATTCAAGGGAGTAAACTTATTTGGCCTCCTGAATCCTCCTTTATTTTTGGTGATCTGAGGGCCTTTATATGCTTGCCTCCCTTCCACCCTCATTTTCTCCATCTCTGCGGACAGAGACTTCACCATCTTAGTCAGCTCGTCTACTTGAGGGTGGGGCACCGTTGGGTCCGAAGTTGAGGTTTCCGATCTTCCCCTTCTCCTGTCTGCATTGGCCTTACTCCTCAGTCTGTCAGCTGCTAGTACATTAGATTCCACTTCTATGGCCGCATCTTGCATTTGGGCTAAGGAGGTGGCCCTTCTTTCTCTCAACAAAAGGAAGAATTCAGGGTCAAATGCATCAGCATAGGAAATTTGGGCAGAGGCGTCTGAGGGATTTATCTCTGCAGGAATCTTATTATACATTTTATTGAATCTTTTGGAGAAGTCAGAGACAGACTCTCCTTCCATTTTCTTCAGAGACCCAAACTTTGTCATGTAATACATGAAATCTTTCCTGTCTCCCCACTACCTCAGGAAAACACTATCCAGGGCTTCAATTCCAACAATAGATCCGAGGGTCAATCCTCTAAACCATTTCCTTACCTCGCCGTCCAGGCTCTGGACGAAGACTCTCATCCAGAAATCTTCATTTTCAATATTGAGGTTGTCTGCGTAACTGTAAAAAGAAGCCAGGTGCTCTTCGGCAGTTACGTCTCCTTCCCCAGTGAACTTGGGCATGTATTTCAAGTAATCCCCAGCAGGAAGAGGATTCACAGGATGGGGTAGGATTAAGGGAGCATACCTAGCAGCGACAATGGCGTCCATTCTATTCAGAGGGGGATTAGCACCAGCCATAGGGATATTGGGTGGAGGAGAGCTTGGAGGAGAAGGAGTTCGCAAAGAGGCTACTGGGAATGAGTCCCGAAGTGGAGTGGAGAACAAGAGAGGATTTAAGGCGGAGGCTAACGAAATCAGGTCGGCAGGTGCTCCTCTATGCATAGGAGTGGTTAAGCTAGGCGTAGGGAAATTTCCTGCGGTCAAGGGTCTTCGCCTATAAATAGCTTCAAAGGAGAGGGGAGTGACAAGGGTTTCTCCTTCTGGTCCCAGACCAGGAGGGGAAAACTCAGTAGGAACACTCCCGAAATTCAAGAAACGGGAAGCCTCTAAAGGAGGTCTATCCAGAAACTGAGGAGGGGAAAAAGGAGTTCTCAGAGAAGGAGATGGCGTATTACCTGTTTCCGTGATGAGAATTTATTTTGTAGAGCTCTTTCCCTTTCTACGCACCGCTTCTGAATCAGCTTCAGGTGTAGCTAAAGGCAGTTGTGCATGAGACTGCGTGTGTCTGCCTCTAAAAGCCACAATTAAAACAGCGGGTTCGCTCCAGTGGAGTCGTCACAATGGAGTCTCCAGGTGCACAGTAGAAATCTCAATAGTTCTGATATCTGATGCACCTTTAGAATCAACTAATCATTGTCATTCAATCCCATGGAAAATATTCAACTTCTTCCCTGGCAACGGCACCAGAAATGTTAGCGTCGGAAGTCACTCCTGGATTGCTTGCAGGAGCAGAGCCCAACACCCATCAGTTTAATGTCACGATTTGTTTGATTGGGTGATCAAATGGAGATTAACTCAAACGATGTGGTTCCAACTCTGAAACTAGGCTAAGCATGCATGCGCAAATGAGGTCTTAGATAACTCCAGACAGTGAGTTGTAGTGAGGGTGAGTAAGGGGAGGACTTGTATCAGATAAATGCAAAGGTCTATTCTAAACATCAGGTTCTTAACAGACTGTGGAAGAAAACATATAAACGCAAGATCTTCTTACGCTCAAACGCAGAAAACCAGAGAGAACAATAATTCCACAATAAATCCTTTATCATAACAAAAATGCCACAATTCGTGCAAATCAGTCGATCACGAACTCTCGTGGTGTAAGATGAAAACTTAGACGGGAAAAGAAAGACTGTCTGCAATTAAACAAGAAATCTTACATACAGATGCATGACCAGAGCTAAGATATATGTTAAAACTTTACAATCGGGAGCTTCGCTCTACCATCGATCCTTACAAAAATACAAAGACTGAGTTTATATACTCAGGAAAATTTGCCCAACAGAGGCGTGCCTAGTTGCCCCAAGGCTTGATGTCTTTTCAGTCAAACTCATACTGATACTCTTTGTCGGAAACCATCTTAACTGTGCATGGCTCCTGCAGGGGGGAGTAGCTAAATCAATAAATGTTGGGCTAGCATGTGCAGGCCTCCTCTGGCTAGCCAAGGAATCGGCATGGATTTTCTGAAGGAAAGGGTACACAGGACCCTCTCGAGCGGACCGCTTACCAGACCCTCCATACTTCACAATTAATGAACGACGAGAGGTTTCAACCACCCCTTCTGCTTTCATTTACTCCAAGCGAAGTCCAGGATCGAGATTAGGCCCGATGGCAACTGGAGGTCGCGTCGGGCCTCTTTGTGACTAGAATCCGATGCCTTCAGCCCCTTTGCACAGCTCTTTTCTTTCCTCAGTGACCACAAGTTGTGACCCGGCGCTTACTTTCAAATGTGCTTTCGGCGTTCGCGAATAGGAAGGGACTGCTCCTTTCTCTTCGAAATCGCGATGAGCGACATGCCGAGACAGCTCGATCTGGTGCCACGCACCCTTCAAATCCAACGGTTCAGAATTCACCCGAAGCTATGGTGGGCCCCAGGACCTGGGCGCTCTCGTCGCTTCGCGTATCGGGACATGATGGAACTGCCTTTTTGCGCGTTGAAACCACGATGGGCGAGAAGGCGGGGAGCCTAATCACGCACCACGTGTCCCTCTGGATCTGACGGCTTCGATCTTCTCGGTACTTCTGTGGGCCCGGGTGCTCGCGCCTCTCGTTACTCGGGACCTCACGAGTTGAAGTATCAGACTTTGGCATTCTCCCTTCACAAAGTCCCGAGGCGCGATGGTCAGCGACGGTTGACTTTCTCCGGACACTTTTTCGTAACTCGGAATCTCGCATAACCAACGGGATATGGTTCGCCCTTTGAACTCACGAACCCTGAGCTCGCGAAAAAACACTGCGCTTGGACTGCTCGCGATCAACGGCCCACGCAACTCCGCAAATGCCTTCCGAGGGATTCCGACCATCGACCTCTTTAAAACTTTAGCGCTATACTTGACGCCACTCGGCTAATTTGTAATTGCCCATCAATTGCTACTTTGCTCTTTCGTCGAAGACTGAATATGCTCGCTCGCTTGATTTTAAGTCCGAAAAGTACTTCCTTTATGTGTTGCGCTTGGGCGCTCCTCGGGCAACCTGCAGACCTGTGTATCCCAATACTGAAGACAAGAAATGTTGCTAACATTAGGCTCCATGGGGGATAGAGTCGTCCCTGTGATGCTCTAAGGACTCCTTCCGTAGTTCAAGTCACCTTTCTGTTGGGCTATGGAGTCATTTACTAAGCCGAAACAATAAAAGTAAAAAAAAACAAAGAACAAAAAATACAATATTTACAGGATACAGGAGCCATCGAAGGCTCAGACAAAACATTTTTTAAGAAAATGCCCATTTACTGGGTTGCTAAAAACTTCTTCGCCCTCCAAATCTCGTAGCCGGTACGTATTATTTGAGAAGGCTTCAGAGATTCTGAAAGGCCCAATCCATAGGGCTTCAAATTTGTCGTGCTTTCCCTTGTCTTGCTTAGGAGCATCCCATTTCAGCACCAGGTCTCCTATCTGGAAATCCTCCTTCTTGGCTTTCTTATCGAAAACCTGCTTGATCCTCTGCTGATGATACTGAATTCTTTCCATTACCTGCTCTCTAGCCTGCTAGACTTCCACCAGCTGGTGAATTCTTCTGATCGTGTCATTGGGCTCTTCCTAATAGTCCTGGAAGAATTTCGCTACGGGAATGGCCAGCTGGGAAGGGAACACATCTTTCGCTCCGTACACCAACTGGAAAGGAGAGGTGGCTATAGATCTCTTTGTGGTCACCCAATCAGCCCATAGAGCAAATTTCAGCTTTGAGTTCCAAACTCTTTTGTTGTCTTCCAACAGTCTTTTGATGATCCTTATTAGACTTTTGTTGGAGTACTCTGCTAAACCATTTCCATGTGGATAATATGGGGTGGAGTGAATCAGTTTGATCCTGAACTGCTCAAAAAACTTGGATAATGGCTCAGACCCGAAAGCGGTTGCGTTATCAGTGAAAATATTACTTGGGCAGTCGAACCTTGTGATGAGGTCCTCTAGGAACCCAATGATTACCTTGTGGGAAGCGCTCCTGGTAGGGATGGATTCTATCCACTTAGTAAAGAAATCCTTGGCCGTCAAGATCCATCTGTGCTGCCCACTGGAAGCAGGGTGGATTTCTCCAATAAAATCCAGGCCCCATTGCTGGAAAGGTCCCGAAACAACTGCAGGCTGCAAAGGCAGAGACTTGAGCTGCTGCTTTCCTGAAAATCTTTGACATGTGATACCGGCTCTGACTCCTTTATGGACATCAGCGAACAAGGTGGGCCAGTAGTATTTGGCTCTGAGAATTTTGTGGGCTGTAGTATTCCAGGAATGGTGCCCTCCATATAGGCTGTTGTGAAACTCGACCATGATCCTGTCGGCCTCTTGTGGATCCATGCATTTTAAAAGCACCCCCAGGGGGTCTTTCCAGTATAAAATTTGATCAATAAGGCAGTACTTGACTGCCTTGAGCTTAAGAGCTCTTGCTTTGTTTCTTTGCAAGCCATCTGGGGGCCGCAATTCTTGCATAAAATATATGACATCCTTATACCAAGGACATCGAGCCAATGGGGACTCTCTTTGAGGGTCTGTTTCAGACAGCCGACCCTGTTGAATTCCTGAGCGTTTGTTCATGAAATTTACCCCCAAATCTTGGCAATTGGCTTCAGCCAACAGCTTATCTAAGCCTTGACCTTTGATCAATTTGGTAGGCCTTATTTCCAGGTCAAATTCCAGGATCTTGGCTATCCATTTACTCCTCTTCCCATCAATGTCGGGCTGTACAAGGATGTCCTTCGCAGAGGCTGAAGGAACGTATGCGATCACCTTTGAGTGCAGGACATAGACCCTGAAATATTTGAGAGCCTTCACTAAGGCATAGGCTTGCTTCTCCATGATTTCATATTTGACCTCTGCATCTCTTAACGCCTTGTTGAAGAAGGCGATGGGCTGCTCTCGGCCCTCCTCATTTCTCTGCAACAAGACAGCTGCTACTATATCAAAGGAAGCGAAGGAGAAAATGAGGAAATCTTTCGAATAGTCAGGACTGATCAGCACTGGTGCTTCAGTCAATGCCTTTTTTATTTGGACAAAAGATTCCCTGGGTTCAGCGGTCCATTTCACTTCAGTTCCCTTCTTGAGCATGGCTATGATGTGCTTCACCAGCTCAGGGAAATTCGAGACGAATCTCCTCAGAAAATTAATCCTCCCCAAAAAGGCTTGAAATTCCTTCCTCGACCTGGGAAGCGACAAGGCCTGAATTGCCTCTACTCTGCTAGGGTCAATCCTCACTCCTTCTGCTGATACTATATGGCCTAGTAGCTTCCCCTCCTCCATAGAAAACAAGGACTTCTTGGGGTTCAGGGAAAGGCCGAATCTCTGACATTTTGAGAAGACTTTCCCCAGGTGACTACAGTGCTCTTTGTCGGACCTCGAGAAGACTGTGATGTCATCCAGATAGATCACCACGAACTGATTTTTTTCTCCAATGAAGGCTATGTCCATGGCTCGCAGAAACGTCGCTCCTGCATTCATCAGTCCGAATGGAATTTTGGCATACATGAATGTGCCCCAAGGAGTGGTGAAGGTTGTCTTTTCTCTGTCTTCAGGCATGACCGATATCTGATTATAACCAGAGAAACCATCGATCATGGAGATCCTAGATGCTTCGGTTACCCTCTGCAAGATGTGTTCCATATTGGGCAGGGGGTAATTGGATTTCTTTGAGCTCCTGTTCAGGTTCCTGAAGTCGACACAGAGTCTGATTTCTCTGCTTTTCTTCCTTACCAGAACCAAATTGGCCACCCAATCGGAATATCTCAAGGGGACGATGATCTGGGCCTCTAACAGCTTCTTTACTTCTCTCTCCATAACAAGCAACAACATGGGATTTATCTGTCTTAGCTTCTGCCTGAATGGCCTAGCTCCTTCCTTTAATATGATCTTGTGTTCAATGACTGATATGTCATATGTCTTGAGGTCTTCGTAGGTCCATGCAAACACACCAGCAAATTCTTTCAGCAACTTAGTATATTTGGCCCTCTGCTCTGCGGTCAAGCTGTTTGACAGCTTGACAAAGTTAGGCTCCTCCGGTGTGCCAATGTTGCACTCAGCTGTATCAACATCTTTATCTGAAACCCTACCCTTTACTGCCACATCATTCACATCATACAATCTTTCTAAAGGAATTAGTCCCCTCAGAATATGATTGCTAGGCAGCTGAATAATATGGTGGTTAGCAATTTTATTTAGAAACACCTCAGGGTGAGGGCTTTCCTCTGTATAAGGATCCTGATCAATGTGCAACGCAGAAAATTCATCAACAAACTGGAGAAATCTTTTGATTTCCAGATCATCTTCAAATACCTTCCAATGCTTGAAATTGTCTGGTACTGAGGGCCTATATTTTATCTCAACATCGGAGCTAACCATAGGCGGCAGAGGGACTTTGAGTAAACTGGCCGAGACAGCTAAAGAATCAGCCACAGCATTATCCTCCCTTGGACTAAAAGATATATTGAAGGCTGAGAAGAAATTGTCAATTAGGTCCCACGCTTCATTCCTGTAATTTCTAAGTCGAGGATGTTTAGCTTGATAAGCGCTTCTGACTAGTTGGACCACCAACTCTGCATCTCCGAACACTGCTACCTGTTGAATTCCCATTCCCCTTGCAGTTCTTAATCCTAGGACAAGGGCTTCATACTATGCCACATTGTTAGTGGTTTCAAATTCTAATTTGTAAGACAAAGATATGGTTTCCTGAGCAGGTGACACAAAAAACACCCCAGCACCAGCGCCTTCTCTGGAGCAGGCTCCATCAAAAAAAAAATTCCAAACGGGGGTGGTGGAAGGAGGAAGTTCGTGAGGAGAAGTGGGCTGCTTTATGAGTTCAAGAGGAGGCTCAGGAGCATGAGTGAGTTGGAGTAAACTGGAGCCTAAATCAGTGTCCAAGGCGAAAATGGGATGGTTGGTAGGGTTGGCTTCATCACTGATTATGTAGGCCAGTTGGGCTTCCCTATATAACCTTCTATGTTCTCCCCCAAACACTGGGATAGTAGCATACATGAGGTCCATCTGTAAGGTTCCCCCCAGTCTTTTTATCCAAGATCTTGATAATAGCATACTGAACTTGGGGGGGACATCAGCTACTACAATATCCATGACCACACTTTTCATGGGCAGTTGAAACAAGGTCACAACCAGGTCTTTGATAACTTCGAGACACTGAACTCTCCTGGAGTCAAAGGAATAGAGGTCATGATAGGCTCGAGTGACTTCTAGTCCTAGCTCTTCCATGACAGTTTTAGGCATGAGGTTGTGAGAAGCCCCTGAGTCCATCAAGCAGTTGTGCAGCACTTTATCATGTATGTTCAGGGATGTGTAGAAGGGAGGGGATGAATCATCTCGATCTTCTACCATGGGTCCTAGGACAACTGCGGGATTTTCGTCTTGGAGATTTATGGAGTCTATGGGAAGGCATGAGGCTTCAGACTGTAAAAGATCAGAGAAACACTTTTTAAATTATCCATGTTTGATTAGCTCGGTAAGGGGCACAGGGATTCTGATCTTTTGAATCTCATGCTCGAAATTAAAAGAAGATGCGGGATTTGGGATTTCTCTTACTTCGGGAGCATGGTTCTGAATAATAGGATAGAGGTGTTGAGCCTTCTTACCTCTGTGGTCGTCTGCTGCTTCATTAGCAGGTTTTTCTGTTCTAGTGAACTGCTCAGGGATGTCAGGCGCTGCTGTCTTTTTATCGGACCTCAGGTTGTACCTGCCTTGGCCGCCACTAACCTTGTCTCCCTTCCTCATCTCATTTAGTTGACTGTCCATGAGAGACTCCTCGTATGTTGATTGAGTGAGATGAGGAAAAGGAGGAGTGTCTCCGAAACAGTGGATTTCAGGATCAAGTTCATCTTCTTCTCCTTCTTCCCCCTTGGCCATGAAATTGTTTTGAAAAGGGGCCTGAATCTTCTGGTCATCTCTGTCTCTTCCCTTTTCTCTTTGCATATTCGGGGGAGTAAAATTATTTGGCCTCCTGAATCCTCCTTTATTTTCAGCGATCTGAGGGCCTTTATATGCTTTCCTCCCTTCCACCCTCATTTTCTCCATCTCTGCGGACAGAGACTTCACCATCTTAGTCAGCTCGTCTACTTGAGGGTGGGGCATCATTGGGTCGGAAGTTGAGGTTTCCGATATTCCCCTTCTCCTATATGCATTGGCCTTACTCCTCAGTATATCAGCTTCTAGTACATTAGATTCCACTTCTATGGCCGCATCTTGCATTTGGGCTAAGGAGGTGTCCCTTCTTTCTCTCAACAAAAGGAAGAAATCAGGGTCAAATGCACCAGCATAGGAAATTTGGGCAGAGGCGTCTGAGGGATTTATCTCTGCAGGAATCTTATTATACATTTTATTGAATCTTTTGGAGAATTCAGAGACAGACTCTCCTTCCATTTTCTTCAGAGACCCAAACTATGTCATGTAATACATGAAATCTTTCCTATCTCCCCACTGCCTCAGGAAAACACTATCCAAGGCTTCAATTCCAGCAATAGATCCAGGGGTCAATCCTCTAAACCATTTCCTTACCTCATCGTCCAGGCTCTGGATGAAGACTCTCATCCAGACATCTTCATTTTCAATATTGAGGTTGTCTGTGTAACTGTAAAAAGCAGCCAGGTGCTCTTTGGCAGTTACGTCTCCTTCCCCAATGAACTTGGGCATGTATTTCAAGTAATCCCCAGCAGGAAGAGGATTCACAGGATGGGGTAGTATTAAGGGAGCATACCTGGAAGTGACAATGGTGTCCATTCTATTCGGAGGGGGATTAGCACCAGCCATAGGGATATTGGGTGGAGGAGAGATTGAAGGAGAAGGAGTTCGCGAAGAGGCTACTGGGAATGAGTCCCGAAGTGGAGTGGAGAACAAGAGAGGATTTAAGGCGGAGGCTAACGAACTCAGGTCGGCAGGTTCTCCTCTATGCACAGGAGTGGTTAAGCTAGGCATAGGGAAATCTCCTGCGGTCAAGTGTCTTCGCCTATAAAAAACTTCAAAGGAGAGGGGAGTGACAAGGGTTTTTCCTTCTGGTCCCAGACCAGGCGGGGAAAACTCAGTAGGAACACTCCCAAAATTCAAGAAACGGGAAGCCTCTGAAGGAGGTCTCTCCAGAAACTGAGGAGGGGAAAAAGGAGTTCTCATAGAAGGGGATGGCGTATTACATGTTTCTGTGATGAGAATTTTTTTTGTAGAGATCTTTCCCTTTCTACGCACCGCTTCTGAATCAGCTTCAGGTGTAGCTAAAGGCAGTTGTGGATGAGACCGCGTGTGTCTGCCTCTGAAAGCCACAATTAAAATAGCGGGTTCGCTCCAGTGGAGTCGTCACAATGGAGTCGCCAGGTGCATAGTAGCAATCTCAATAGTTCTGATATCTGATGCACCTTCAGAATCAGCTAATCATTGTCGTTCAATCCCAGGGAAAATATTCAACTTCTTCCCCGGCAACGGCGCCAGAAATGTTAGCGTCGGAAGTCACTCCTAGATTGCTTGCAGGAGCAGAGCCCGACACCCATCAGTTTAATGTCATGATTTGTTTAATTGGGTGATCAAATGGAGATTAACTCAAATGATGTGGTTCCAACTCTGAAACTAGGCTAAGCATGCATGCGCAAGTAAGGTCTTAGATAACTCCAAACAGTGAGTTGTAGTGAGGGTGAGTAAGGGGAGGACTTGTATCAGAGAAATGCAAAGGTCTGTTCTAAACATCAGATTCTTAACAGACTATGGAATAAAACATCTAAACGCAAGATCTTCTTATGCTCAAACGCAGAAAACCAGAGAGAACAATAATGCCACAATTCGTGCGAATCAGTCGATCACGAACTCTCGTGGTGTAAGATGAAAACTTAGACGGGAAAAGAAAGACTGTCTGCAATTAAACAAGAAATCTTACATACAGATGCATGACCAGAGCTAAGATATTTGTTAAAACTTTACAATTGGGATCTTTGCTCTACCATCGATCCTTACAAAAATACAAAGATTGAGTTTATATACTCAGGAAAATTTGCCCAACAGAGGCGTGCCTAGTCGCCCCAAGGCTTGATGTCTTTTCAATCAAACTCATACTGATACTCTTTGTCGGACACCATCTTAACTACGCATGGCTCCCGCAGGGGGGAGTAGTTGAATCAGTAAATGTTGGGCTAGCGTTGCAGGCCTCCTCCGGCTAGTCGAGGACTCGGCATGTATTTTCTGAAGGAAAGGGTACACAGGACCCTCTCGAGCGGACCGCTTACCAGACCCTCCATACTTCACAATTAATGAACGATGAGAGGTTTCAACCACCCCTTCTGCTTTCATTTACTCCAAGCGAAGACCAGGATTGATATTAGGCCCGATGGAAACTAGAGGTCGCGTCGGGCCTCTCTGTGACTAAAATCCGACACCTTCAGCCCCTTTACGCAGCTCTTTTCTTTCCTCAGTGACCACGGGCTGTGACCCGGCGCTTACTTTCAAATGTGCTTTCGGCGTTCGAGAATAGGAAGGGTTTGCTCGTTGCTCTTCGAAATCGCGATGAGCGACATGCCGAGACAGCTCGATCTGGTGCCACGCGCCCTTCAAATCCGATGGTTCAAAATTCACCCGAAGCTATGGTGGGCCCTAGGTCCTGGGCGCTCTCGTCGCTTCGTGTATCGGGACATGATGGAACTGCCTTTTTGCGCGTTGAAACCCCGATGGGCGAGAAGGCGGGGAGCCTAATCACGCACCACGTGTCCCTCTGGATCTGACGACTCCGATCTTCACGGCACTTCTGTGGGCCCGGGTGCTCGTGCCTCTTGTTACTCAGGACCTCGCGAGTTTAAGTATCAGACTTTGGCATTCTCCCTTCGCGAAGTCCCGAGGCGCAATGGTCAGCGACGGTTGACTTTCTCCGAACACTTTGTTGTAACTCGGAATCTCGCGCAACCAACAGGATATGGTTCGCCCTTTGAACTCATGAACCCCTAGCTCGCGAAAAAACATTGCGCTTGGACTGCTCGCGATCAACGGCCCACGCAACTCCGCAAACGCCTTCCAAGGGATTTCGACCGTCGACCTCTTTAAAACTTTAGCGCTATACTTGACGCAACTCGGCTAATTTGTAATTGCCCATCAATTGTTGCTTTTCTCTATCGTCGAAGACTGAATCTGCTCGCTCGCTTGATTTTAAGTCCAAAAAGGACATCCTTTATGTACTGTGCTTGGGCACTCCTCACGCAACCTGCAGACCTGTGTATCCCAATACTGAAGACAATAAATGTTGCTAACAATTTGAAGCAGCACTTGTGCTCAGCCCCAGTACCTTCACTACCAAACCTACAACATCTCTTTGAGATCGAGATAGATGATTCAGACTATGTTGTGGGCGTCGTTCTCACTCAGCATGATCACCTCCTGGCCTATCATAGTGATACATTGTCAGATACTTTCCATAATTACACTACTTATGAAAAAGAAATGTACTCCATTGTGAAAACATGCCGCCAGTGGAGACATTACATTCTTGGGAAGGAGACAATCATCCACACTGATCATAAGCCATTGTAGTTCATGCAGACATAGGGAAAATTGTAGAATGACCGCCATCAAAAGTGGTCCACATATTTGCAGCAATTCCACCTCAACATCAAGTATAAAACAGGAAGCACCAATCGCATCGTTGATTGCCTCAGCAGACCGCCAGTCGCGACACTCACCACGGTGCTAGACTCTTGCGGCCATGAGACATCTAGATGGCCCCAACTCTATGAGACAGACCCTGACTTCACCACCACCTACCAAATGTTGGGTGCAAATGCAGTTGTCAATAATTTCCATCTTCAGGATGGGTTGTTGTGTCGTCTGGGCCATATCTATGTTCCATCAAGTGAGCGAGCGAAGTTGATCTGGGAATCCCACTACAGTCAGGTGGCAGGACACTTCAGCATCGAAAAGACAGTGGCAATGCTACAGAAACATTTCTACTGGCCGAAACTTCGAAAGGAGGTCGACAAGTATATCAGGTCATGCACTGCCTGCGCTATTTCCAAACCAACCACTAAGAAAAAGGGCTTGTACACCCCTCTTCCTACTCCTGATAGGCCATGGGAATCCATCTCAATGGACTACATGTCGGGCCTCCCATCCACCAAGTTGGGAAATGACTCTGTTTTTGTGGTTGTCGATCGCTTTTCTAAGATGGAGATTTTGGTTGCCTGCAAGAAGAGCATCACAGTAGAGGCCACTTCCAAGCTCTTCTTTGAACGAGTCTGGGTACATTTTGGAATCCCACAAACCATTGTCTTAGATTGGGATAGTTGATTTCTCAGCACATTCTGGTCGAGCCTCTGGTCACTGTTGGACACCAAGCTCACCAAATCACTGGCCTTCCACCCCCAGACAGATGACCAAACCGAGGTTGTAAATCGAATGATTGTGCATATCCTTCACATGTATAATTCAAAGAACCCTTTCATATGGGATGAGAGCCTTCCCTATTTCCATCATAGCTAAAACCGAGCCTTGCATAGCTCAACCGACCACAACCCCTTTCAAGTGGGGTTGGGATTCCAACCATTGGGTCCATAGATGTTGCACTTCCCCTTGCGGTCACCTCAAATGACTTATCTCCTGCTCCAACTGAAGATGACAAATCCACCTGGTTCATTGAGCGGATCCACCACATCTGCCAACAGGTTCAGGATATCCTACAGAAGTCCAATGACAAGTACAAACAACACCATGATCAACATCGGGTGTCGCATAAGTTTCAGGTGGGCGACAAAGTTTGGTTTCACTTTTAGAAAGAACACCTTACACAACCCCATCGGAAGCTTCGCCCACTCCGTTATGGACCATACACTATCACCAACTCCATGGGGGATAATTCGTTTGAGCTCAACATTCCTCCTTTCCTTGGCCTGCACCCAATGTTCAATGTGGATCTCCTTCACCCTTATTTCCCACCATTATTGGACACCTCAGAAGTAGCCGAATAGTTGAAACCAATAGAGCTCAACCCTGACTGCATAAAACAGGCATCCAATGATCATATTGTGGACAGACAGATCAAGGGAACTCGACAACAAAGGATCCAGCTTTATCAAGTCGTCAAAGCAGGGCAGCTCCTGCACCAAGGCAAGTGGCTCACCCGGGGCCAAATTCAACAGAAATTTCCTTATCTAATGGGGGACCTCAATGCAATGGAGACCATTTATTCCTAAGGAGTGAGGATTGATCCAGATGGATATTAGTGGCCACCCACCTTTTCCAACTAGCTCAAAACAGTTTTCTGACATTTTTGGCATTTTACTATTTTTAGCAGTTTTAACTTCTAGGGCCATTTTGAGGGCCTAAATGAAGGTTTTTCAGTATCAAGCTCCTCAATTATATCCAAAGGAATGATTGAGCCTCCAAAATGAATCTCCTTGATGATACCTTTCCAACGAGCTATCACACGCCTAAAACAGAGATTGTATGCAAAAGTTATGACCCCGGGAAGTTGTTGTACTAACTTACCCAAACGGGACCCACATGACTTTTGGGGCTTCATCTCCTAGGGTTAGGTTTTTGGATGTCTAGGGTTTTGGGCATTATTTATTATTGTAAAAAGGCCTTCAGAGCCTCATTGTAACCTTCTTCTCATGAATGCACGTTGTCATCACATCTCTTCTCAGAGATAAGCCGCCACCATTCCAACAAGCTTTTTTCCGCTGCATTTTACAGTTTCAGCTTATTTCATTATTGAATAGAAAACTAGTTTTATTGTGTCTCTGTTATTTTGTGTCAAGCACTTGTTAATAATCTGTATTCATTTCATTCTTCTCATAAAATCTGGATCACGCCACCACCTCATGATGTCACATCTCAATATCCATCTCCGCCTATTTTATTTATCCACTCGTTACAGGTCATGTCTCCCTCTTTTATCCCCCCAATCATAATCCTCCACATAATTTGGGTACACACATCATGCGTCCTTCTCCTGCCTCCTCACATTCCTAAGGATCCGTTGGCAATTTATTACATGCTACATATATGTTAGCATGTTGACTTTCCCCCGCGCCCAACGGATACCCGTTCACTCAAAAGTAACCCATGTCCCGCCATTTGCACACTGTTCACTCTCTCCACGCACTAGATAATCCCCCCCCCCTTAGTGATCCAGCCATCTACCCAGCCATAGCCATTATCCGCTAACATTTTTGTTTCAATTGCAGGTACTGTTGGAAGCGATGGCGCCAAAGTCTAAAAAAGTGAAGGTTGAGGATAATCCATTCCTCCCCCCTCCCATCGATCTTGACCAGATTCCATTAGCAGAAAAATATTATATGATCTTAGAGACTAGGTGCGAATTCGATTTCCCATTATTACAGTCATGGTTTAAAGACACATTCCTAGATCAAAGCAATGATTTTGGCCTCTGGGAGTCAAATTTTCCCCTGTATCTCTTTCCTCGGGTCCATCATTTCCACGAATTCGCCCTCAAGTGTCAAGCTCATTACCTCCCCGACCAGAGAGCCATAGTTTCTTCATCTAGAGAAACTCTTTTCTTTATCACACCAGAGGCCATTGATCAAATGATGCAGATATCTAGAGCCGAATCCACCTCCCCTTTCAACCTTGAAATCCTAACAGAGTTATACCAGAACTTGTCTTTTCCTCAAAGATCCCAGATCTTTGAGCTTTTCCTCCCACAGGATGCTCAGCTCCCCAAGAAAACTCCCCCGTATCATTCCTCCCTATTCTCAGAAAAGGGAAACCAGGTGATTTCATCACTTTGTTGTCTACTTGGCTATTTTTTCAAACGAATGGGTAGATGAACCTATATTGGGGTTCCTATCTATTTTCTCCATTGAGGAAAAGGCCACCATCAAGTTTGACTACAACACTTTCCTGGTAGAGAACATCCATGATCAACTTTCAAAATTCACCACAGAGGGCATGTTCTGGTATTCCTCAATGCTGGCTTACATGTTCGCCTTCTTTCAAGCAGACAGGTTCTCTTTCTTGATGAAGAAAATGGACAAGGATGGGAAACCACAGGCGGTAACATCTTGGACTTCATTACTCCGGAGGAACTCCACGGAGTTCAGCTTCAAGCAGTTCATCGAGTAGTTTTACCATCCAGTGGTGAGCATGCTCAGTGGTAGACCATAACCAAGGATAAATGAGGAGATATGGAGAATCCTACACCTCTCGGACCTCGCAAAGACTAGAGATTGGTACCTGTACCAAAACCACACAAAGATCAGAGTGTATGGATGTGAGTTAGCTCCATACAAATTGGCCAAATATTTTCCCATGCAGATATTTGCATTGGAGTATATTCGCCAGATCATAAATTCAGATGATATTCACTTTGTATCTCTAAAGAAAAAATAGTAGTTGAGGATTAAGGAGCAGATAGGACCTTTTATCTGCAATAGTCGAGCCATTGGAGAAGAGGAAGAAAATATATTAAAGAAAATGAAATTTAGCACCAGTTTAATTTGGCAATATGATCCAAGTGGAATCATCGCATAAATGAGAGTTAAAAAAAAAAGTGCACAGTATGCTCACACACTCAAACCAGAAATTGAGAAGTATGTAAATCAGACACAGTGGGAAGAGAACACCTTGGAAGACACTGAAAATCAGTCTTCCTTAATCCTGACTTCACAGACTGCCACTCGACCAGTGCCAAAGGAAAAAATACCAAGGAAAGATACCTCTCTTTCGGTCACTGAAGTATCATCAGAGGATTTTCAGTTATACAGTAAAACACCTAAGACCATTCATATTATTCCCAGGTCTAGTGAGGAAGATACTCAGTCTGCCAAAGGGGCTAAGGGAGAAGGTATACCAATTCCTTCAGTTAGCTGTCAAACAATGTCTACTTCTTCTAAGAAGAAGACTGATATAACTGTAGCCACCCAAATTCCACAGGGATCCGCAAAGCTGAACATCTTTGAAAAATATGATCTGATTAAGAAGAAAAACCAGACACTGACCAATAGCACCTATGCTCAATTCTGGAAGCAAGCATCCACAACACAACATAGACTTTTATCAAATTTCGACATAGAAAAAGGGAGAATGCATCTGGCATTTCTGCAAGCACAGGTACCTCAACCCAAAGAAATCACTGACTACAAAAGTTCAACCCTTGTGCTTGATATCAAACAAGTTCATCCAGCTGACCAGATGGATCTGCATAGACAGACTAGAGAAATGGTTTTTTCCACTTTGGCCCATGCTTCCTCTACAACTGCAAAATTACAAGTAGCTCTAAACAATGTTCAGACCCACTTGAAACTGGAAAA
>ML795336.1:334092-368596 GCA_009831015.1 Picea engelmannii
TCCAGGCTCTGGATGAAGACTCTCATCCAGACATCTTCATTTTCAATATTGAGGTTGTCTGTGTAACTGTAAAAAGCAGCCAGGTGCTCTTTGGCAGTTACGTCTCCTTCCCCAATGAACTTGGGCATGTATTTCAAGTAATCCCCAGCAGGAAGAGGATTCACAGGATGGGGTAGTATTAAGGGAGCATACCTGGAAGTGACAATGGTGTCCATTCTATTCGGAGGGGGATTAGCACCAGCCATAGGGATATTGGGTGGAGGAGAGATTGAAGGAGAAGGAGTTCGCGAAGAGGCTACTGGGAATGAGTCCCGAAGTGGAGTGGAGAACAAGAGAGGATTTAAGGCGGAGGCTAACGAACTCAGGTCGGCAGGTTCTCCTCTATGCACAGGAGTGGTTAAGCTAGGCATAGGGAAATCTCCTGCGGTCAAGTGTCTTCGCCTATAAAAAACTTCAAAGGAGAGGGGAGTGACAAGGGTTTTTCCTTCTGGTCCCAGACCAGGCGGGGAAAACTCAGTAGGAACACTCCCAAAATTCAAGAAACGGGAAGCCTCTGAAGGAGGTCTCTCCAGAAACTGAGGAGGGGAAAAAGGAGTTCTCATAGAAGGGGATGGCGTATTACATGTTTCTGTGATGAGAATTTTTTTTGTAGAGATCTTTCCCTTTCTACGCACCGCTTCTGAATCAGCTTCAGGTGTAGCTAAAGGCAGTTGTGGATGAGACCGCGTGTGTCTGCCTCTGAAAGCCACAATTAAAATAGCGGGTTCGCTCCAGTGGAGTCGTCACAATGGAGTCGCCAGGTGCATAGTAGCAATCTCAATAGTTCTGATATCTGATGCACCTTCAGAATCAGCTAATCATTGTCGTTCAATCCCAGGGAAAATATTCAACTTCTTCCCCGGCAACGGCGCCAGAAATGTTAGCGTCGGAAGTCACTCCTAGATTGCTTGCAGGAGCAGAGCCCGACACCCATCAGTTTAATGTCATGATTTGTTTAATTGGGTGATCAAATGGAGATTAACTCAAATGATGTGGTTCCAACTCTGAAACTAGGCTAAGCATGCATGCGCAAGTAAGGTCTTAGATAACTCCAAACAGTGAGTTGTAGTGAGGGTGAGTAAGGGGAGGACTTGTATCAGAGAAATGCAAAGGTCTGTTCTAAACATCAGATTCTTAACAGACTATGGAATAAAACATCTAAACGCAAGATCTTCTTATGCTCAAACGCAGAAAACCAGAGAGAACAATAATGCCACAATTCGTGCGAATCAGTCGATCACGAACTCTCGTGGTGTAAGATGAAAACTTAGACGGGAAAAGAAAGACTGTCTGCAATTAAACAAGAAATCTTACATACAGATGCATGACCAGAGCTAAGATATTTGTTAAAACTTTACAATTGGGATCTTTGCTCTACCATCGATCCTTACAAAAATACAAAGATTGAGTTTATATACTCAGGAAAATTTGCCCAACAGAGGCGTGCCTAGTCGCCCCAAGGCTTGATGTCTTTTCAATCAAACTCATACTGATACTCTTTGTCGGACACCATCTTAACTACGCATGGCTCCCGCAGGGGGGAGTAGTTGAATCAGTAAATGTTGGGCTAGCGTTGCAGGCCTCCTCCGGCTAGTCGAGGACTCGGCATGTATTTTCTGAAGGAAAGGGTACACAGGACCCTCTCGAGCGGACCGCTTACCAGACCCTCCATACTTCACAATTAATGAACGATGAGAGGTTTCAACCACCCCTTCTGCTTTCATTTACTCCAAGCGAAGACCAGGATTGATATTAGGCCCGATGGAAACTAGAGGTCGCGTCGGGCCTCTCTGTGACTAAAATCCGACACCTTCAGCCCCTTTACGCAGCTCTTTTCTTTCCTCAGTGACCACGGGCTGTGACCCGGCGCTTACTTTCAAATGTGCTTTCGGCGTTCGAGAATAGGAAGGGTTTGCTCGTTGCTCTTCGAAATCGCGATGAGCGACATGCCGAGACAGCTCGATCTGGTGCCACGCGCCCTTCAAATCCGATGGTTCAAAATTCACCCGAAGCTATGGTGGGCCCTAGGTCCTGGGCGCTCTCGTCGCTTCGTGTATCGGGACATGATGGAACTGCCTTTTTGCGCGTTGAAACCCCGATGGGCGAGAAGGCGGGGAGCCTAATCACGCACCACGTGTCCCTCTGGATCTGACGACTCCGATCTTCACGGCACTTCTGTGGGCCCGGGTGCTCGTGCCTCTTGTTACTCAGGACCTCGCGAGTTTAAGTATCAGACTTTGGCATTCTCCCTTCGCGAAGTCCCGAGGCGCAATGGTCAGCGACGGTTGACTTTCTCCGAACACTTTGTTGTAACTCGGAATCTCGCGCAACCAACAGGATATGGTTCGCCCTTTGAACTCATGAACCCCTAGCTCGCGAAAAAACATTGCGCTTGGACTGCTCGCGATCAACGGCCCACGCAACTCCGCAAACGCCTTCCAAGGGATTTCGACCGTCGACCTCTTTAAAACTTTAGCGCTATACTTGACGCAACTCGGCTAATTTGTAATTGCCCATCAATTGTTGCTTTTCTCTATCGTCGAAGACTGAATCTGCTCGCTCGCTTGATTTTAAGTCCAAAAAGGACATCCTTTATGTACTGTGCTTGGGCACTCCTCACGCAACCTGCAGACCTGTGTATCCCAATACTGAAGACAATAAATGTTGCTAACAATTTGAAGCAGCACTTGTGCTCAGCCCCAGTACCTTCACTACCAAACCTACAACATCTCTTTGAGATCGAGATAGATGATTCAGACTATGTTGTGGGCGTCGTTCTCACTCAGCATGATCACCTCCTGGCCTATCATAGTGATACATTGTCAGATACTTTCCATAATTACACTACTTATGAAAAAGAAATGTACTCCATTGTGAAAACATGCCGCCAGTGGAGACATTACATTCTTGGGAAGGAGACAATCATCCACACTGATCATAAGCCATTGTAGTTCATGCAGACATAGGGAAAATTGTAGAATGACCGCCATCAAAAGTGGTCCACATATTTGCAGCAATTCCACCTCAACATCAAGTATAAAACAGGAAGCACCAATCGCATCGTTGATTGCCTCAGCAGACCGCCAGTCGCGACACTCACCACGGTGCTAGACTCTTGCGGCCATGAGACATCTAGATGGCCCCAACTCTATGAGACAGACCCTGACTTCACCACCACCTACCAAATGTTGGGTGCAAATGCAGTTGTCAATAATTTCCATCTTCAGGATGGGTTGTTGTGTCGTCTGGGCCATATCTATGTTCCATCAAGTGAGCGAGCGAAGTTGATCTGGGAATCCCACTACAGTCAGGTGGCAGGACACTTCAGCATCGAAAAGACAGTGGCAATGCTACAGAAACATTTCTACTGGCCGAAACTTCGAAAGGAGGTCGACAAGTATATCAGGTCATGCACTGCCTGCGCTATTTCCAAACCAACCACTAAGAAAAAGGGCTTGTACACCCCTCTTCCTACTCCTGATAGGCCATGGGAATCCATCTCAATGGACTACATGTCGGGCCTCCCATCCACCAAGTTGGGAAATGACTCTGTTTTTGTGGTTGTCGATCGCTTTTCTAAGATGGAGATTTTGGTTGCCTGCAAGAAGAGCATCACAGTAGAGGCCACTTCCAAGCTCTTCTTTGAACGAGTCTGGGTACATTTTGGAATCCCACAAACCATTGTCTTAGATTGGGATAGTTGATTTCTCAGCACATTCTGGTCGAGCCTCTGGTCACTGTTGGACACCAAGCTCACCAAATCACTGGCCTTCCACCCCCAGACAGATGACCAAACCGAGGTTGTAAATCGAATGATTGTGCATATCCTTCACATGTATAATTCAAAGAACCCTTTCATATGGGATGAGAGCCTTCCCTATTTCCATCATAGCTAAAACCGAGCCTTGCATAGCTCAACCGACCACAACCCCTTTCAAGTGGGGTTGGGATTCCAACCATTGGGTCCATAGATGTTGCACTTCCCCTTGCGGTCACCTCAAATGACTTATCTCCTGCTCCAACTGAAGATGACAAATCCACCTGGTTCATTGAGCGGATCCACCACATCTGCCAACAGGTTCAGGATATCCTACAGAAGTCCAATGACAAGTACAAACAACACCATGATCAACATCGGGTGTCGCATAAGTTTCAGGTGGGCGACAAAGTTTGGTTTCACTTTTAGAAAGAACACCTTACACAACCCCATCGGAAGCTTCGCCCACTCCGTTATGGACCATACACTATCACCAACTCCATGGGGGATAATTCGTTTGAGCTCAACATTCCTCCTTTCCTTGGCCTGCACCCAATGTTCAATGTGGATCTCCTTCACCCTTATTTCCCACCATTATTGGACACCTCAGAAGTAGCCGAATAGTTGAAACCAATAGAGCTCAACCCTGACTGCATAAAACAGGCATCCAATGATCATATTGTGGACAGACAGATCAAGGGAACTCGACAACAAAGGATCCAGCTTTATCAAGTCGTCAAAGCAGGGCAGCTCCTGCACCAAGGCAAGTGGCTCACCCGGGGCCAAATTCAACAGAAATTTCCTTATCTAATGGGGGACCTCAATGCAATGGAGACCATTTATTCCTAAGGAGTGAGGATTGATCCAGATGGATATTAGTGGCCACCCACCTTTTCCAACTAGCTCAAAACAGTTTTCTGACATTTTTGGCATTTTACTATTTTTAGCAGTTTTAACTTCTAGGGCCATTTTGAGGGCCTAAATGAAGGTTTTTCAGTATCAAGCTCCTCAATTATATCCAAAGGAATGATTGAGCCTCCAAAATGAATCTCCTTGATGATACCTTTCCAACGAGCTATCACACGCCTAAAACAGAGATTGTATGCAAAAGTTATGACCCCGGGAAGTTGTTGTACTAACTTACCCAAACGGGACCCACATGACTTTTGGGGCTTCATCTCCTAGGGTTAGGTTTTTGGATGTCTAGGGTTTTGGGCATTATTTATTATTGTAAAAAGGCCTTCAGAGCCTCATTGTAACCTTCTTCTCATGAATGCACGTTGTCATCACATCTCTTCTCAGAGATAAGCCGCCACCATTCCAACAAGCTTTTTTCCGCTGCATTTTACAGTTTCAGCTTATTTCATTATTGAATAGAAAACTAGTTTTATTGTGTCTCTGTTATTTTGTGTCAAGCACTTGTTAATAATCTGTATTCATTTCATTCTTCTCATAAAATCTGGATCACGCCACCACCTCATGATGTCACATCTCAATATCCATCTCCGCCTATTTTATTTATCCACTCGTTACAGGTCATGTCTCCCTCTTTTATCCCCCCAATCATAATCCTCCACATAATTTGGGTACACACATCATGCGTCCTTCTCCTGCCTCCTCACATTCCTAAGGATCCGTTGGCAATTTATTACATGCTACATATATGTTAGCATGTTGACTTTCCCCCGCGCCCAACGGATACCCGTTCACTCAAAAGTAACCCATGTCCCGCCATTTGCACACTGTTCACTCTCTCCACGCACTAGATAATCCCCCCCCCCTTAGTGATCCAGCCATCTACCCAGCCATAGCCATTATCCGCTAACATTTTTGTTTCAATTGCAGGTACTGTTGGAAGCGATGGCGCCAAAGTCTAAAAAAGTGAAGGTTGAGGATAATCCATTCCTCCCCCCTCCCATCGATCTTGACCAGATTCCATTAGCAGAAAAATATTATATGATCTTAGAGACTAGGTGCGAATTCGATTTCCCATTATTACAGTCATGGTTTAAAGACACATTCCTAGATCAAAGCAATGATTTTGGCCTCTGGGAGTCAAATTTTCCCCTGTATCTCTTTCCTCGGGTCCATCATTTCCACGAATTCGCCCTCAAGTGTCAAGCTCATTACCTCCCCGACCAGAGAGCCATAGTTTCTTCATCTAGAGAAACTCTTTTCTTTATCACACCAGAGGCCATTGATCAAATGATGCAGATATCTAGAGCCGAATCCACCTCCCCTTTCAACCTTGAAATCCTAACAGAGTTATACCAGAACTTGTCTTTTCCTCAAAGATCCCAGATCTTTGAGCTTTTCCTCCCACAGGATGCTCAGCTCCCCAAGAAAACTCCCCCGTATCATTCCTCCCTATTCTCAGAAAAGGGAAACCAGGTGATTTCATCACTTTGTTGTCTACTTGGCTATTTTTTCAAACGAATGGGTAGATGAACCTATATTGGGGTTCCTATCTATTTTCTCCATTGAGGAAAAGGCCACCATCAAGTTTGACTACAACACTTTCCTGGTAGAGAACATCCATGATCAACTTTCAAAATTCACCACAGAGGGCATGTTCTGGTATTCCTCAATGCTGGCTTACATGTTCGCCTTCTTTCAAGCAGACAGGTTCTCTTTCTTGATGAAGAAAATGGACAAGGATGGGAAACCACAGGCGGTAACATCTTGGACTTCATTACTCCGGAGGAACTCCACGGAGTTCAGCTTCAAGCAGTTCATCGAGTAGTTTTACCATCCAGTGGTGAGCATGCTCAGTGGTAGACCATAACCAAGGATAAATGAGGAGATATGGAGAATCCTACACCTCTCGGACCTCGCAAAGACTAGAGATTGGTACCTGTACCAAAACCACACAAAGATCAGAGTGTATGGATGTGAGTTAGCTCCATACAAATTGGCCAAATATTTTCCCATGCAGATATTTGCATTGGAGTATATTCGCCAGATCATAAATTCAGATGATATTCACTTTGTATCTCTAAAGAAAAAATAGTAGTTGAGGATTAAGGAGCAGATAGGACCTTTTATCTGCAATAGTCGAGCCATTGGAGAAGAGGAAGAAAATATATTAAAGAAAATGAAATTTAGCACCAGTTTAATTTGGCAATATGATCCAAGTGGAATCATCGCATAAATGAGAGTTAAAAAAAAAAGTGCACAGTATGCTCACACACTCAAACCAGAAATTGAGAAGTATGTAAATCAGACACAGTGGGAAGAGAACACCTTGGAAGACACTGAAAATCAGTCTTCCTTAATCCTGACTTCACAGACTGCCACTCGACCAGTGCCAAAGGAAAAAATACCAAGGAAAGATACCTCTCTTTCGGTCACTGAAGTATCATCAGAGGATTTTCAGTTATACAGTAAAACACCTAAGACCATTCATATTATTCCCAGGTCTAGTGAGGAAGATACTCAGTCTGCCAAAGGGGCTAAGGGAGAAGGTATACCAATTCCTTCAGTTAGCTGTCAAACAATGTCTACTTCTTCTAAGAAGAAGACTGATATAACTGTAGCCACCCAAATTCCACAGGGATCCGCAAAGCTGAACATCTTTGAAAAATATGATCTGATTAAGAAGAAAAACCAGACACTGACCAATAGCACCTATGCTCAATTCTGGAAGCAAGCATCCACAACACAACATAGACTTTTATCAAATTTCGACATAGAAAAAGGGAGAATGCATCTGGCATTTCTGCAAGCACAGGTACCTCAACCCAAAGAAATCACTGACTACAAAAGTTCAACCCTTGTGCTTGATATCAAACAAGTTCATCCAGCTGACCAGATGGATCTGCATAGACAGACTAGAGAAATGGTTTTTTCCACTTTGGCCCATGCTTCCTCTACAACTGCAAAATTACAAGTAGCTCTAAACAATGTTCAGACCCACTTGAAACTGGAAAAGATATCCTCTTTTACAAAGGATAACGGGATAAAATCCTTAAAGGAATTGGTAGTTAAGATCGGGTATGATCCCTCGAATGTGAAAGGAATAAAGGAGTTGCTAAAGAAAAAGAACGCTAATATAGCATCTCTGAGAAAACAACTAAAATCACCACCCACAGAGGATGCACAAGCTAAGGAGATCATTGAGACAGAAGGTGAGAAGGATGAGATGCTCAAGTTGATCATGGAGCAAAATGCGCAGTTAAGGGATATGGAAGTAGAGCTGGAAAGGTTGGAAAAGGAGAAGGAACAGACAACACCCATGGAAGTCATTCCACTGAGTGCAGTTCCCCTCACATAAGTCATCAAAACAACTGTAGCAACAAGAACCACAACAAAAATCCCATCAACCACCCCACTGACAGCTCTGGAAAAACTGTGGAACTGGAAAAGTCCATGGAAGAGATGAACGTACAAGAAACACAAATCAACAGACTGAAAAAGGAAGTTGAGAGCCTTAAGGAACTCAAGTCTTCTTACCAGACTAGCTACAACATGGAGAAACAGACATCAGAAAAGCTAAAACAAGAATTGCAGCAGCTACATATGCAAACAGCGGCAAGAAAGACCTTTGCCAAATCAAAGGAGAATATTTGGATGGATATATCCAAATCCATAAATGAAATATGGCCTATGGTACAGATCATGTTTGAGCAAAATGAACTAGTGATAAGAAGCAAGCAGGTTATTGACAAAATAAAAGGAGAGTTGGGAGAAATGCCCACTGAAGCCAATGAAATAATTAAATTCCTGAACTCAAAGACTAGAGAAGAACTGGAAGACTTGAAGATCGAAGACAGGATAGAAACCATCCTCAAAGTCAAGAGGGTTATGACCAAAAGAGGACTGATGTTGCAATTGGAAGAAAAAGTCCAGAACATGGACATTGGAGTTCAAAGGTTTTTCAGCAAGATTGAGCCTCTGCAGAAAAAAGGTTTTCCTGGTTTAATTGTTCTAAATGACAAGCTGATGACCCTTCCAGACTACAAGTAGAAAATGGCTACAATGGCCAAGGATAGTTCCAAGTTCTCGGGGATACAAGGCAGTATAACGGGAAAACCGTTCTTGGAGACTTTGCAGCCAGACATCAACATACAACATGAGATCAAATATATTTTCATCATCAAACCGACTTTTTCGAAGTACACAGAAGTAGATGAAATATACCGAAGACTACTCAAAGTCACCATTCCCAGTCAGCTAAGATGGGAAGAGATGTGAAATTTGATTGATTAGGAAATGATGTGTGCAAGCTGAGTCAGGAAACAGATCAGACAAATTCATGTGGGTGACTCACCAATGACCTTCCCCAGATTCAGCGTGAAGAATTCGATACATCATCGACTGTTCATAAATTTTTGTATATTGCTAGCTAGTTAGTTAGATTCAGAGTTTGTCATGTCCTGATCATTTATGACAGGGTCGTTTGTAATTTTGATTATAAATACTTCAAACTTAGAAGTATTAAGGGTTGATTTTTACACCCTAGCAAGCTGTAATCACCGTAATTTTTATCAAGAATATCTTTCAGTAATAAAGAGATGTCTTCATGGGATTCTTACGTGTCATCTATTGGTGAAGTTTTCTATTCTCAGTTGAATGTTTATCTTTTCTAGTTATCATCTTGTTTTTGTAGTCTGATCATTTAAAAGGAGTTAAAGTTATAGAATTTACCTTTGTGTACTTTGTTGCTAGCTTTTAAAGATATAAGTGTTTTCTTCCTATATTGTAGTCAAGAAATTCTTAAATGCTCCTTGGTTATAATTAATCATATCGCCTTTTTCTGCTAACCATCATTATATTGCTAAAGAATCTAGTAGTTGCATTATCCTTCCCTGTGAAAGGAATCTTTAAATTTGTTCTTCGATCTCTACCTTTATAAAACAGACCCCATATCCCAATGGATGCGTAAAACCTTTCAGCCATTTTATAAAAACAAACAACATTCAGTCCTGCACTACTTAACTAGTCTAATATCTGAAATTTAAAACAAAGTTAAATCTTATAGAGAGATCCCTCTCTAAAATTGGTAGGGCTAGCTCCTAGTTTCGAAGTGGTTGGATAAGGTTACCTCTAGTAAATTTCTTCTACCTGACAACAACCTCTGGGAATTTACAGAGTGATAACACTGTCCAAGATGATATCTTCCTTCAACTTGTCCAAGTACTCAGGAGAAAAATCATCAACGGAAGGTATTGAAACTTCCTTACCCTGATCCATGATCATGGGAGGCTAAAAAAGTTTCAAGTTTTCTACATTTACAACTGAGTAGATCTGCATATACGGTGGAAGATCTAGACGAAAAGCATCGGTATCGCTTTTCTCCAAAATAGTGAAGGGTCCATGGTGAATGGGCTTGAGTTTCTTGCCTTCGCCCTTCAATCTCTCCTTGCTAATGTGAATCCATACCTGGTCTCTAACATGGAACTGATGATCAACCCTATGTTTGTCATGTCGGGCTTTATAATGTGCTTGAATTTTCTCCAACTATTCCCTGACTGCTTGGTGAACCTGCTGGATCCTCTGAATGAAATTGCAGACCCTGTCTTCATTTATTTCTTCATTTGAATTGGCATCTCTCCCTTACATCAAGTCGAAAGGGACCTTAGGAAAATACACAAAACATGTCTTGAAAGGCGAACACTGAGTGGAGGAATGTAAGGCTCGATTGTAGGCATGTTGTACATAGGATATATGTTCATCCCATAACTTGGGATTCTTGCTTCAGTAGCCTCAAAGCAAAAGTAACAATGTTCGGTTAACAACCTTTGTCTTTATGTCGGTCTATGGATGGAAAGAAGTGCTCCATAAAATACCATATGAAAGTTTTTCTCTTGTTCATCATGCTTGTCCTCTTCGGCCATTTTCTTCCTTCTGGATGACATCCAAATTTGGGATTGAAAGTATTAAGAGCTCCTTTACCCTGCTTATGCTTGGCCCTAGTAATCATTCACATTCAAAAATTCAAGTCAAAGATGATTGCTCTGATACCAACATTATCCAGGATCTTTTCATCGATGTGACTTATTAAAGAATTGTATTAAAATGAGCATAAAATTAAGTGCACCATAAAGAAGGAATAACTCAACAATGAAGAGACATCAAATCTGAACAAAAAAAACTTGATAACGGAGTTCATCCCTGATGGGATATGTCTCTGGGTCCTACTCTCAAATGGTTAGGCCTTTTTATTAACTCAACAAAAGAATTTCAAAAAATACATAAGTATACCTCATTCTGAAGTTAAGCTACAGAATATTTTCTCAGATCAGAAAACAGAAAGCACCACTGAATTTGTGGCATCGAATTACCCAAAAATGACTATCTCTACCCCTCGATCTAAGTCTGGCACTTCTAGGCCCTTGAGAAAATTCATCTCAATTTTTGTGCCTGCAGTCTACATTAATGATTGTCCTTTGCATCATTTTTTGTGCCCTAGTACGACCTATCGCACGCCTTGGTATCCCCCCCCCGTTCATTGGCGAAAACACTTTTTAAATTAAAAAGGGGGTGAACTTACCAACTTGGTCGTTTGGCCCAATGGTTGGAGGAGGTATTATTAGCTGCTTGTATCGAGGGAGGTCCCAGGGTCAAACCCGCAAGCCTCCTCCCTTTGGCTTGTTTGTTTTAAACCATGGAAATTTCCTTCGCTAACTTTGGAAATGGTGATAGATTTGGCAGAGTGTTGTTTTTCCAGTCCGATATGGCAGGATTTGTGATAAAAGTGGCGGATTGGGGGTTGGCTCCAACAACCCCACCAATATATTTTTGTATTTTTCATTTGTTGGCCCTCATTGGGCGTTTCCCCGCTGCCACATGGCATCCCATGACTGGGCCACGTAGTAGCCTCCCATTGGACCATGTCACCACTCTTGTATCGTCAGCGCCATGTCATCCCTCCTGCTCCATCATCTTTCCATGTCATCTGATAGATGGTTTTACGGTCTGCCACGTGGTTGTACGGACTGCCATGTGGCACCTTCTCATTGGTCCAGGGATTTGACCAGAAAGTCCAAAAATAAGTGATCCAAAATGGATACTGAAATGCTCAAAAATCAAAGTTATCAAATTCTCGAGAAAATGACATGATGGCGAAGTGCTCGTCACAAGATTTCTGGCAGTGCAAACATATCGTAAATCTAACATTGTATGCAAAATTTATTGCATTATGAAGTTCTGCATAAATAGTAAAAAAGTCAAACTAGTCAAAGGGCGACGTGGAAAATTTTGGCCATGACATGTGTCAAAGTATGTAAAGGAAACATGACACAACCTGATTCTAACACATGTCAATTGAGAAAGTTGACAAGTGGCAGGTGGTGGCGCTGACATGTGGCATAGGATGAATGGACGGTTTAACGAATGACTAAGGGACACGTGGCACGTCGGGCCAAGTAAGGAAAATGGTTGCTTTGCAAGAATCAAACTTGTTAAAATAATGTGGAAGTTTTTTATTTAAGGAGATATGCCATGGCTAAACATATGCATGCGCTCCAAAATTTATGCCACCATATTATATCATATAGTTTTTTTACCATATATTTTGCCATGTTCAAAGCATATAAGATATACCATATTTAAACCTTATCCAAACTATATGCTACATATTATAGGGTTGGATTCCACGGATTAATATGTAATGTGCCAACACATTGTAATATGGTTTTTATAACCTTTACAACCATATAGTATGGTCACACCATATAAAAAGGCGCACACTCCATTATTTATGCCACAAAATCATTATAATATGGTTTTTGTATGCCATATTTTTGGGTGTTAGTTCAGATTTTATGCCAAGAGTCAAGGATCTTGTTGGGATTCGATCTCACGACCTGTACTTTTTAAGTCCATAACTTTACCACTACAGTAGAGGTCGAATTACAACAAATTATGCAGAACATTTCACTTTATGCAGGAAAAACCAACAAGACAAGCAAACTTTGGAGGCTATTTCCGGGAGCTATACTTAGTCTTTTTCAGTGTCGTCAGTTGCATTGGATTTCTGAGGTCGAGAAAAACATAGTGATACCAGTATTAAATCCATTTGATGAAATTTTATGTACATTTTGAGCATTTGAAGAAATTAATAAGAAATCCTCCCCCACTCAGACAAAGGCCCAGAGACGTAGGCAACCTTACCGAACTCCATTATCAAGCTTGGTGTTATGGTTTGCTGCTCCTTATGTATATTTTCTATTTTGTAATATTTATAATGGCTGCAACATGATTTCATTAAAATATCCTACCTCATTTAAGTTTTTGAATGGTAATTTAACACATGCTTAAAACTCAACCAAGTCTTTAAAATATCATTTTCGAATCAATAAGTGGCACGTGGCATCCTTTGGTATTGCCACATCATCATGTTGACATCATCATGACATGTGTTGCCCTCTGCATGTTCCAGGTACCCTGTATGGATGATGATGACATCTGTACTGACGCTGACGTCAACAGTACGGATGCTAACTCATCCTTGTTCACTGGGCTAGGTTGACCAAAACTTTGACCGCGAATATCTTTTGGTTTGTAACTCTGTTTGATGATCCATTTATGTCGTTGGAAATATTGTGACGCGCTCTTTGCGATGATTTTTATTTCAGTGCATTTTGACGACTTTGATTTTTTTCCCTTTCTCTGTCTGCTGAGGCCATTCTGAGCTTCCTCAGTTTCTTCTGCGAATTTTGAGTTATCCTTAGTCTCCTTTGGATCCTTTTTGGACCACCCAAGAATATTTTGTAGGCCACTTTTAATGCCTACTAACGTTACCTATCAACCTATATGTATTTGTACCTGCCCATAAAACCAGATACATGATTCACCAATGGGAAACCAACGAACATACGTTGTTTTCTCCACTGCAAGTTGCATATACCCTATACATGATTTATCCTTCTACAACTCATGTATATATGCATTTCATCCTCCTACAAATCATGTATGGAATGAAACATTCACTCACACGTGTGAACTTATTAGCCTCTCTCTTTAGGGCTTGATTCACCACCTTGCAAACTTTGTCTTTTTTTGAGATCACCAATCCTTCTTGACACAAGTGCAGACTCACTTATGCCAACTCCATTCTTCACAATGATGATTATTTGTCATAATGACATCTCTCCTTTATATAGGAGTCCAATGAGTGATTTTAGGAGCCCTTCCTAAACTCAACAATTAATTAGAATAGTTTAATCCTCTTTGTGGGTGTGGCACCTCCACACAAACCCACAATGTCAATCAACTTTCCCATGAGGCCCTATCCTGATTTCTAGGGTGATTTTACTAAAATGAAAGTCAAAATTGGTGCCAACAAAAATTCCCACATTCCTGGAACCTTGGTTTGTAATGGGAATACCTCCCAAAGCTACACAAATCAACATGAATGATCTTTTATATTATCACTATCTCAAACTTCATGATCCCATGAGTACATCCTTCTTATCATGGATTATACATCACATTCTTTGTCACAATACCCACTGCTAACTCTATCACTGTTGTGCAGGCACAATCATTCCACCAAAACCCATTACAATATCTTCTCCCATTAGACACGGTGACAACAATGGAGATAGATTGATAATAGAGAAAGAAATAGTCTAATAGTGCATAGTATGAATGAAAACCAACCCTTTCCCATTACATGTTTCCATATTTAAATTTTTCCCTCGGGCGCTTCTTGACTTCTTGATTCCGCTATTGTCTTTTCTTGATTTCGCTTCCATTGATTTTCCTTCTTTCTCCTTGTGTGCGATCGAATCTTCTAGCTCTTTCCACTTACTCGTCCAACTAGCACATGATCTATTTTTACTATTGACACTCTTGTAGTTAGATTTTCCACTTCTCCTAATTGTTCTTCGTTGCTTCTAATATTCCGTTGTGCCATTGTACTGTCCTACAAAAATTTGTCCTTTCTGCAAAATCAAATTTTCTTCAAAAACGGAGGGCTCAATGTGACACGTGGATGCTAACATGGCATGAGACATGGATGTTGACATGGCATGACACATGGATGTTGATCTGGAAAATTGGCTCATGTGACATGACACATGGATGTTGACATGGCATGACACGTATATGTTGATGTGGCATGACACGTGGATGATATCCACCTGTCATGCCCTGAATCAACCACGTCACTCTTCTTCGAACCTCGATCAACAATCGATGATTTCCCTTCATCGATGATTTATAAAAGTTTTGCTTCATAAGGTTTTCATTGAAACCTGATCGCTCCATTAGTGATCAACAATTTTTTTTCATTGGCAAATTACAAATGATCTTCATTTGTTGAATTCTAACACTTAGAATTTTTTACCAAATCCAAGATGAATCTAGGTCATCGATCTCCAAACCAAAATTATCTCGAATGTCGATGCATCATACTTTGTCAAAATTTACTTATGAATCTCAACTGTTGATCAGCAACTCGAAAGCAATTTGGGTCATCGATTCATCATACTTCATTAGCGATAAGTGATTTCTATGACGAACTAACTTGGATCCCACTTCACCGATTGTTCTAAACATTTATCATCGACGACCGTTGATTTCTTTTCATTAGTGATCAACAATTTATTTTCATCGGTGAACTATGAAAAGTTCATGGAATTTTTTCGACTTCGATGAACTTTGAATTTCCACCCAAACCCATGTTGGATATGCACCATTTATCTTCAAGATCAAAGTGATGTTAGTAGTTTTTATCAAAATGTCCAAACTTCGTCGAACTTTTCCAAACCTGCAAGTGAATCTCAACCATTGATTCTTAATTTCTAAATGATCTAGGCCATTGATTCATCCAACTCTTCAGTCACCATTAAAGCACCAAATTCAACTTTCCAGGCCGAATTTAACTCTACAACCTGTAGAGTTATGTCATTGATCATCTCTTCAATAATTTTGAGGGAAATTTAGTCTTGAATCCCTTCATAATTTTGGGGATTTCACTTTGGTTTTACCAATTTCTCCAAATATGACATAGATCAAACTTCACCACAACAAATTTACCCAAAATCCATGCTGGTCTTTGGCCCATACAAACCCAGTGTTGAACCTTAATATTTTATACCATAATGTAACATACCCAAATACTCAGTAAGGAATGCTACCATACAAATTCAATTCTAATACCACAAATTAACACATGCAACCCCCAATTGAGGCATGTTACTACTAAATTCGACCAAACAGGAGCTTTGATACCAATTTTAAATGAAAAAATACACAACATGACATGAAATCTCATGCAATTGTCCATAATCGTTAAAAATATAAAGAAATCAATTAAAACATGCACACCAACTAATAAAAACACACATATCATCATTCAATCATATAACAACACATATGCAGAAGAATCATTTAGGCATAACAAGAAACAATAAATAACATAAACTCATAAGGCAATATAGAGCAATTAACTAAAGAATTTAGCATAATTAAACACAGTGAATATGACCACTTATCTTGTTAAAAAGAAACATGTTTCAAAGGACGAGTATTCCTCCCAACCATATAATTGTTGTTCCCATTCTCAACAGCAAGTCAACCCTAAGCTGGGGCTACGAATACACAAGAGATAGTGGTTCCTAAGGTTGGTTATTGTCCCTTCTCAATAAAAAACTCTCACATACATTCCAACCCACCAGCTCTCTTCCCCTCAACTCACTCAACCCAAGGAATGGTATCCCATTCTCCGCCATACAGTCCTTTAGGATATCCCTCTTCCCTCTAGGTCTCCAATGTAGGTTGAACAAAAATATCTCTGCTAGGGAATCTAGGAATCTACAGTTGTGATGAAGAATTTGCACCAAAACAAAACACTTGCTATCTTGACAATTTCTTGGACAGAAATTGCTCATATGCTTGAGGCCTCTCTCTCCATGAATTCACATCTCCAGTTAGCTATTCTTCATGCCCAATCACTCCTTCAAGCTTCAATGCTCTACTCCCTCTTTTTTCTCCTCTCACTACATACCAACTGCATAACCTTGTTTTCCTTCTACTCGCTCTCTCTGCCCATACAAAATTCCTTCATTTTCCTTGATTTCTTTACTCTCACTCTTCCCCAAAAGGAATTTTCTTTCCTCTCACATTTCCCCCATGCTTTCTTGTACTCAACCCATGCTCTCCTTAATTATATCAGATGATCTCACACCAACCCTCTTACATTCATTCAATGATTGGGGCTTGGAAACACCACATCACTACTACTATACCATCAGTGCCATGTCATCCCTCATGCTCCATCAACTTGCCACATCATCAGAAAGGTGGCTATACAGAATTCCATGTGGCACCTTCTCATTGGTCTACGGATTTGACCAGAAAGTCCAAAAATGAGTGACACAAGGCAGCCTCTGGTGCTGCCACATCATCATGTTGATGTCAGCATGACACGTGTCACCCTCTGCATGTGCCACATACCTTGTATGGAAAATGATGTCATTCTTACTGATGGTGATGTCATCCATACAGATGTTGACTCATCCCTATTGACTGGGCTAAGTGGACCAAAACTTTGACCGTGAATATATTTTGATCCGTAACTCTGTTTGACGAGTTGTTTATGTCGTTGGAAATATTACGATGCACTCTTCCCGATGATGCCAATTTCACTGAGTTTTGAGGAATTTGATTTTTTTCCCTTTCTCTATTTGTTGAGGCCATTTTGAGCTTCCTGAGTTACTTCTTCAAATTTTGAGTTATCCTTAGTCTCCTCTGGATCCTTTTTGGACCACACCTTCCCACTGGGGGATTTTTGGACCACCAAAATATTTCATCAATCAATGGATAAGTGAGGGAAGAGTTCCCTCACCTTGTCCTTCTCAATCCATTTTTCCTTGATTGGATGTGTTCCCTTTAAGCCCACTTGAAGATAATAAACATCACCCCTGCATGAATTCCTCGTCCTTCTATCCTAGATGATATATTCCTTCAAATCGTCCAAGTACTCAGGAGAAAACTCATCAACGAAAGGTATTGAAACTTCCTCACCCTGATCCATGATCATGGGAGGCTAAAAAAGTTTCAAGTTTTCTACATTCACAACTGAGTAGATCTGCATATAAGGTGGAATATCTAGACGAAAAGCGTTGGTACCACTTTTCTCCAAAATAGTGAAGGGTCCATAGCGGATGGGCTTGAGTTTCTTTCCTTCACACTTCAATCTCTCCTTGCCGATGTGAAGCCATACCTGGTCTCTAACCTAGAACTGATGATCAACCTTGTGTTTGTCATGTCGAGAGTTATATCGTGCTTGACTTTTCTCCAATTGTTCCTTGACTGCTTGGTGTACATGTTGGATCCTATGAATGAACTTGCGGGCCCTGTCTTCATTTATAACTTCATTTGAATAAACATCTCTCCCATACATCAAGTCCAAAGGGACTGTTGAAGCGAGGTTTGAAATTCTTATCTTTAACCTAAAACTTCATATTTTTCTAGAATGGAGCCGCCCTTAATTATAAAAAAATAAAAAATACAAGAGCCAAAGACTTTCAGGTTTCGGGATTCGGTGTTTCGTAAAGAAGTGATTTCGAAGCTAACAACTCTAAACCCCGGTGTCGTAATCCCGAAAAGGTTTTAGTTTAAAGAAATAATAAAAGAAAAAAGTGAATGTTATGAGTCCCAACGCGCTTTGCATAAAGTAGCTTTTAAGCGTGATTAATTAAACCCCTAACTACAATCAATGATTCATAAATCTTTCGCAATTCGGGTTTCCTAGTAACAAAGCATTTTCAAAATATAGGTTCTTGAACTCCCTATTCCCAATTTCCAAAAACCATAAATTAATTATTAATTTCGATTAATTAAAATTTTAATACAAATAATTAGCGCCAAATTTAAGCTTATCGCAATTTCGCAATTTGAGGATTGCTTATGACATACCTCTTAGGTACAAGATCTCCGAAACTCCGAAATGCGAAATCGTAAAATTTTCAACAAGGTCTAAAACTTAAATTAAGTCGTTTTAAAGCAGGTTTAATAATCACTAAACTCATTTTCGCGTTTCGCAATTCAGCGTTTCATAAAGCAGTGATTTCGAAACCCCAATTTGAAATCGTCGATATATGGTAATATCTGTAACGGACGAATAAAGATATTTTGAACTTAATTGCGTATCTCTAAGGATATATTATTCATTAAAACATCAAAGTCTTACCTCCTGTCTCAGTACGTCATTGTAAGACAAGTTAAAGGTAATGAAGGGTCCACATTTCAAATTTTATTCTTATCTTTTACAATCACGAGCGAATTGTGTTTATCCAGACTTATAGATTTTTCGTCTGCAAATAGATTTTCAATCTAGCGTGAACATTATGACACCTAAGAAGGAATCTAAAAAATGTGAGGAAGCAGCTGAAAGCTCAAGTATGGAAGGAGATGTCGTATCTGATACAACGTCGCATGCCATTGATTCTATCAAATCTTGGAGGCAAATATTTGAGAATTTAGATTACGAGATTAAGAACTTCCCTCATGATTCTGAGAACAAGCCCTGGGACATAGCAGAGTCTGAGCTTCACAAGATAGTAGCACGTCTGTGGCTCACACCATATAACGATATGATAAATTGGGCCTTAGAGAGAGAAGACGCACAGATGAGGATCGTTTTAGACAGCCAAGGGGTCATCGTCGGTTCCTTTAGACCGGAACATATACAAGTAATGTATATGTTGTCTCCCAACTCTAAGTATATTTATAATGCTAAATTCATAGCTGAATTCCAAAGAAAAGAATACACAGAGGCAGACCAAACATACCCTGATATAATCAAAGACTGGTGGGGAGTCCCAGCAAAATTCAGGGCTGATACTCATGGAAATTATGCCACAAACTCATTGAATGAGTACATGGTCTATGTGGCTATGATGCTATGTAGACTTTTTGGAAATAAAATTCCTACTCATTTCCCTACGGAATGGGTACCCCTTTTACATGAAGCAGTCAAAGGTTTTAGTTTCAATTGGCACAAGATCCTATCAGACAATCTATCTAAGGAGGTAACAGAGTATCAAACCGAAAAATCCAAGGGGAAACCAGCTTCTACATGTCCGCATACATCATGGATTCTATATGCTTCATGAACCCTTTCCCTTTGATAAATTGGAATTGGAACCCAACCTGTAATGAGCCCATTCATGAATACCATTCTAAGTTGTGGTAGGAAAATTCTAAGGATTATTTTTATGAAATTTTTCATTTCATGGTTATATCGGTGCATCAGATGTTGTATGGTTGTGCACCCCCCCGTATTTCTAATTCAGTCATAAGAAGCCTCAAGGCTGTCGCTGACTGGTTTATAGAGGAAAATTTCTCCTACATTAGGGTTTTTGGATGTTCAAACCCTCCCCATGCATTACTGAAATTCCTCCCTGATAGACTGGTATGCAGGGAGGTGGCTTATCATATAGTAACAGGCGACATCGGGATAGAACTAAAAGCATCCCAAAAGAAATTCTGGCCTATTTTAAACGTGCAGGTTGGAAAATTTTCACTACTCAATCTAGGGCATTCCAAGGTTGAGGTTGTCGCCCTAGGAGAGATAAAATTGCTAGATCTCGAATGCATAAAATGTGATCCCTATAAAATTGTAGGGAATCACCAGGCCCACTGTAACCTGAAATCATACGAGCATGAACAGTCCCCTTGTGATGACATGTTCAGAGGAGCTATAAATTATGATGAAGTGCTAGCCAGGGTTCAGACGTTGTCACCTGACTTGCAGAACAATTTCCTAAACTTCTAGAAACACTGGAGCAGTGGTTTGCCCAAGGTACTGCTAGGAGAAATAACAACTGGGCCTCCAGAACAAGAAAGCATACCCCCAAGTTTTGGATCGAAAGTACAGGACAAATTGAATACAAAGGAAATTCCAGAGGAGACTGAAACATCTCCACAAAAAGAAGAAGTTCAGTAGGCAGAAAACCCAGACCTCGTAACAGAAAAAGGGTCTGAAACACCCCTCGTGTCTAGTAAATCAATCTCCCCTTCATCTTCAACAATTCCAGATGATACCCCCAAAGCAACAGGGGAGCCAAAATATACAGAGGTCGGAAGTCCCATCACTTATTTGACTCTGTTACAATCCACTTTTGGTTTCCCCCAGCTGAGAGATCTATATGCCATTGACCTTGAACCTATCTCTAGAGAAGATATTCCTCCATCCGATTATTTTTTCAGTAAGAAGAGGAAGGTTGTGTTGAAGCAGGAGATGCATCAAAGAGAAAATACCATGATAAAGAAGCACAAAATCATAGTAGATGGGCATAATTTGGAAGAAGAAGATTTTTCTACCGAGGTAGTTGGCTCTATCAGAGAGTTAGCTTCTTCTAACTTTTTATTGTTGATAATATGAAAACACGTATGAGATAGAAAAATCTCACGATAACCGATCTACAGGGCCAATTAAGAGATAATGAGAAAAATATTAGAGAAGGAATAAAAGAAGGTCTGGACCAAGCCAGAGTTGAGGACAAGCAAGAGATCCAATCCCTAAAGTCAAGCCTCAACGAGATGAATGAGAAAGTACAGTCGAGCCAAATGCAAGAAAAACTCGTAATTCAATTACAAACTAAATTAAAGTCGATCGAAGGCCAGGTTATAGATCTGAAAGATTTCTAGGTCCAGTCATTGGAAGTGCATACAAAGATAGAAGTTGAACAACAGAAGTTAATTTCCAAGATAGAGATTATTCAGAATTACTTTCAAGAAGTAAGTAATTCCTTTGATAACAGTATCCTGGAGGAAAAAGAGGCTAAATAAGCAATGGTTACTCTCCAAAAGGAAATCATATGTTCAACAAACGAAGAGAAATCCAAAACTACAAAAATATCAGCCACAGAGCAAATCTGAGGCGACATCATACTCAAGGTATGGGAAACCAACATAATTGAAAACAAAATAATAGTCAAGGAAATCAAAGACAACTGTGAAGAATTTTTTTATCTCTTAGAGAAAAGGTCATTAAATATTGGAAGAGACAATTTTACAAGGCTTCTAGGATAGATAAATATTGTGAGACATCAATTAAAATTTAAAGAGAATTTGAGTGAAATCTAGATGGAAATTTCACAGCTAAGAGAAATGGATGTCACCCTAATAGACAGGTTGTTAGTCAATCCCAACTTAAAATTGCAGTCGATAAAGTTTGCAGATAAAGGAATTGAAGACCATCTCCCAAACATAGAGAGAAATGTTTATCTATTCGAAGCGAAGCATCTTCCAGAACCTCCCAAAACTTTTGCACATTTTTTGAACAAATGTGTTGAATGTATTAGTTCAAAGGAAGGAGAGACTTCGACAAAGCAATAAAGTATCATTTTGAAGATTTTTACTATCAAGATAACGGAAAGACAAAGAAGATCATGTAAACAGTTGTAGTTTATTTTTGATAAATAGTTAGTTCGTAGATTTTAGGGAATCACCAACCGTCAAGGATTGGTAATTTTGTATAAATCTGATTTTTCAAGACTAAGAGAGGGCATTTTTCTGAACGAATTGTAACGAGAAAATTTCATTTGCCAAAATTAATATGATATAGATTGAAGATTCTAGATCTGGTCAAGCCTGAGTTATGTGTTTCTCTGTCATTCCACCTTTCATTTCATATCTTTGATGAATGATTAACAACAACTTAGTGCAACCTCTATTGTGGTGATTAATCAGTTAGATTATCTAATCATTTACAGATTTTCCTCTGTATCAACTATCTGCAGATACAAGACCTATGAACGTTTTAGATTTCTAAATTATATGCTTCATTAAAGTTTTCCTCTCTCTTTCTTCTGTTGGCACAAAGTGAGATTCCTCTTTAATTGATGTCTCACATTTGTCATACAACTATATGTTTTTCTTTCATTCCATGCACAGTTTCCTTTAAATTTGACTCAGATACCAGAAATGACCTTTATTTATGTTATATTATTTATTCAGATTTTGGAAGTTCTACTTTTTAATTCAAATCAGAAATTTTCAAACCTTAAAAATAAATCCAATCTTTTAAAAAAGAAACCCTTATCCCTCATGACTGTACCAATCACAAGACAGCCTAATATAGAGCTCGGTCTATCATATCAAAACAAGCATTGCTTTAAACCTTTTCAATACCATATTACAGACAACAAGTACACAGGTTGAATTAGAATGTTCATGGGTCGTGATTAAAAGGGATATTAATATCCAAGAATAGTGGGAAGCTAGACAAAGTCACTTAGGAAATCATCCATAAGACACCCTTCATTATAATTGATATTTCTTCCTTTAGTTTTCCTTACCTTTGTGATGCCTTGACGGTATGATTTATAGCCTTAAAGTATAAACTCAAGAACATCATCTTTTTGGTGTCGTTGTCGGGGAGCGAAGAAACGAATCTCTTCCCTGGGAAGAATGACACTGACATTTTCTTTCTTTGATGGTGAACAAAGATCAAAAACTATATAAGGCTACCCTTATCTTTCACTTGGAGACTCCACGATAAGTAAACTGGATTTCAATCGAAATAACACTAGGAAGAATCCAGACAACAAACAAACTTCGCTCGTGCCCAATCTAGAGAAAATCTTAAAATTAAGAAGATTCCATAAACCAACTGCTTCAGAGACTCGTAAGCTTTATCAACCAAAAATAAAATAGTTGAACACTTTAGGTCTATTTGATAGACCAAACACCTCCTCTCCTTGCGGGAAACTACCTGTCGACGAGATTGTAACCCTTGAGCCTCGTTTGGTCTCGCATGATTGTAAAATTGAGATTTCCCCAATGGTCCCTTTCTCCAATAGAGGTAAAAGAGTTGATTCACTTCCCGCTTCTATTGACTTCTTATCACTTCACAAATTTCGTTTCCCTATCTATCAAAACTCCTACAGTCATCCTATTTATCCTCATATGACCCCTGCTGACTCTCCTATATACTCACCCTATGAGTCTGAAGAAGCTAGTCCATTTTTTCCTTGTTCCCCTTCCTCAAGTTTCCTGTCCCTTGATAGCTCAGTTCTGGAAACTGTTCCTTTCAATCTACAAACTTCAGCCTCTAAATAAAAAATGGCAGCGGTCGGAGGAGGTGGGGCTGGAGGCGCTCCCCTAGGCAGTGTTGGAGGAGGAGTAGGGGTCCAAGTACCACCCCCTCGAATCTTTGCGAAAGTATATACCAGATATGCCCCTCTGGTCCTCCCAAATCCTCTCCATGACTTACCCGAAAAATACATGAAGAATCTCCTGAAATTTACAGGAGAAGGTGATTTAACCGTCGCTGAGCATATCAATTTCTTTGACCAATTTGTTGACATTCTTGGGCTTGAACATGAAGATGTTTACTCAAGACTTATGGTTCATACCTTTGAAGGGCAGGTGAGGACCTGGTTTTGAGGTCTGGCAGCAAGATCTATACCGTCATATGATGAACTTGAAAACTCTTTTATTAGACAGTGGGGCGAAAGGAAGGACCATATTTATTATCTAACTGAATTTGGGGCTCTATGTAAGAAACATTCTGAATCAGTTCTCGAGTTCACCCAAAGGTTCAACAAATTGTATAATAAAATTCCAACTGAGGTCAAACCCTCCCAGCCTGCGACGAAAGTAACCCTTGACAGAGATTTTGACCCTGATTTCACTCTATTATTAAGGGAGAGGAGATCAGTAGACCTTACTAAAATGCAAGATTATGCCTTAGAAATCGAATCAAACATGATGGCATCAGGAAAGCTGAAAACAAAATTTGAAGCCGGACATAAAGAAACTTGAAGATATAGAGAACAAGGTGGACCCTCTAGATCAGGAAAATCTTCAAAAGATAAAATGGATGATATGGCGAGGATAATCAGAGAATTTTCAAATAAGATCTCAATAATGGAACAAGACCAAACCAAGAATGAGCATTTTCCCAGAAAGGATTTTCGGAAAAATCCTAACCCTCAAAATCAACATAGATTAATTAAAAATGAAGATCAAAAAGTCCAAGCCCATTTTAAAAGTGAGAACTTTATAGGAGGAGGAGATGTGGAAGATTTTGAGGAACTAGAAGAAGACATAAATAATCTCGGTGATAACTGTATCCAACCATATTTTACAAAACAGGATTACGAAAAATATTTAAATACAGAAACTAAATCTGAAAATAATAAAAACAATAGTATTATAGAAGATTCAACCTATCAGGGAATCACAGACGATATAATGGTCAAACTACACTAGAATTACAATCTAAGGCCGAGAAATAAGAGCTTCACAACAGTCCCAGTAAAAATGATTCTGCCGAGAGGCGAAACAGATGAGGCAATTTCGAAAAACGTTGAAAAACAAACTATAAAGACTAAGGCCACAGCCACACATCCCACTAAAACAAATTCAACGGCACTACAAGATGAAAATACATAGGAAGCGGAGGTTCCTGTAACTGAAGCGAAAACCTCACAACAAAAGAAAGATGAAAAGAAAGGGCTAGAAGTTCAAACTATAGAAATCGACAAAACCATAGGAAGTTTTAATCTAGAAAACGAAATAAATAAAATCAAAATCCCTATACCCCTTGTCGAATTGGAAAAAAATCCAATATATAGGAAACATATCACTAAGATGATAAAATTTTCATAAAATGAAAGTCAGGTCGATGTCCTAAATCTAGAAGATGACAAGCCTAACATAATTTTGGGCCCAGATTTCGAAGGTGCTTGAGATATCGTTGCCCCTTTCTATATTGCCTTGACCGTGTATGCTCACCTCCTCTATAATTGCATGCTAGATTCCAGAGCCTCTCATAATGTAATGCCTAAATCCATCATGGACAGACTCAGTCTTGATATCACCCAGCCTTATGGAGACTTATATTCATTTGACTCTATGAAAGTTAAGTGCATAGGCATGATTAAAGACTTGGTTGTTAATCTTGCACAGATACCTGCGAAAAGCGTTCTAATGGATGTGGTTGTAGTTGATATACCCCCGAAGTATGCCATGTTGTTATCTAGGTCCTGGGGTGCCAAACTTGGATGATCTCTCCAACTCGACATGACGTATGCCACTATCCTGGTTTTTGGAGGACAGTTCACGCGATTGTACAGAGAAACTAGATTAACATTCACGGTAAGTGATCCACTTAATCCGAATAACTACCCTGTATATATTGCTGACCAAGATTTAGGTAATTGTATTTTATCTCTTGATGATGATATTGATGTATGCATAGATGAAAGTGGTACAGAAAATAAAAAAGAAAAAGTACAAATAAAACAAGATGTATATAGCATTGGTATTTGGAAAATGTTTTTTGATGGTGCCTCGTCATGTTTTGGACTAGGGGGCTGGAGTGATTTTTGTGGCACCTAATGAAAAATTCTTTATCTCATTCTCTTATATATTACAATGGAACATTGACCACGCAAATAATGTTTGCGAGTATGAAGCCTTAGTGTTAGGATTAAAAGTTGCCCAGAGAATGAAAATTAAAAACATTGAAGTCTTTGGTGATGCAGAACTTATTGTGAAGCAAGTAAACCGTTAGTACCAAGCCAAACATCCTAGACTAAGGTCTTACCAAAATTGTGTTTGGGATCTGATCGAAAAATTCTTCTCTTCTATTAATATTCACTTTATTCCAAGAGCAGAAAACCAACAGGCGGATGCTTTAGCCAAAGCAGCTTCAACATTCACACCTCCCACTGCTTTTAAATTAAGATACCATATACAAATGAGGCATAGGCATTCCATATTGAATAACATACAACATTGGCAAGTTTTTGAGGATGATGAACAACTCCGAAAGTTTTTAGAAATCATATATGAGTTTGCCGAAACACATGCATACCAAGAAAACCAGAATGGCCCCATTTTGATCATGCAGGAAGGGCAAGACCCCCAAGAATTCCAAGATAAAATTGTTGACCACCGTATGCTTGTTTTGAAAAATAATCAGATCCCCAAGGGTTTGATTCCCTTAGGAAGGTTATTCAATCATGATGATATTCCTCTGAAATCCACTTTACAACCTCAACCAGAGGAGGTTGAGGATTGCAATATAGGTACCCAAGAAAAACCTAGGTTGGTGAAATTATCCAAATACTTGCCTCTTGAAATCAAAAGCAAGTATGTTGAGTTGTTTAGACAATATAAGTATGTTTTCGTTTGGTCTTATGATGAATTCAGAACTTATGACACTACTATAATAGAACATAAAATCCCTTTGAAACACGGTGTCAAACCATTTAAGAAGAAACTCAGATAGATTAACCCCATGTTACTACCAGTGATAGAAAAGGAAGTCAAAAAACTTCTAGACGCTAAAATCATTGTCCCATTGAGATATTCCGAATGGGTGGCCAATTTAGTTCCAGTAAGAAGGAAAAATGGTGAAATCAGACTTTGTGTAGACTTTAGAAACCTGAACCGATCGTCACTTAAGGACAATTATCCATTACCTAAGATGGATCATGTTTTAGAAAAAGTAGTTGGAGCTAACAGAATGTCCATGATTGATGGTTTTTCAGGTTACAATCAAATTGCAGTACATCAAGACGACAAGGGAAAAACTGCTTTCACTACCCCTTGGGGTACCTTTATGTATGACAAGATGCCTTTTGGTTTGATGAATGCAGGGGCAACTTTTCAACGAGCCATGGATATTGCTTTCATAGGCGAGAGGGATAAGTTTGTTGTTATCTATCTTGATGACTTGACTGTTTTTTCTAAATCTGACGCAGAACATATGACACAACTCAAACAAACTTTTGAGAAATGTCGCAAATTTGGTTTGTCACTTAACCTCAAGAAATCCCATTTTGCAATGTAAGAAGGTAAGCTCTTGGGTCACATAGTTTCTAGAGATGGAATCAAAATCGATCCCAAAAGGGTCGAGGTAATAGATACTATAAATATTCCTATAAATGTAAAGGAAATTCAGTCTTTTTTAGGAAAAATCAATTTCTTGAGGAGATTCATTCCTAACTTTGCCGAAATTGTAAAACTGATCACAGATATGCTGAAAAAGAACAGTGAAGTGAAATAGACAAGTGAAGCCAAAGCATATTTTCAATGAATCAAGAAATTTATAAGTGAAGCACCAGTCTTGGAAAGCCCTGATTACACAAAGGAGTTTCTGAAATTTTCTTTTGCTTCCAAACACACTATCGCAGCTGTATTATTACAGAAAAATGAGGAAGGTTTTGAACAACCTATTGCATTTTTCAGTAAAAGTCTCAGGGACGCTAAGATGAAATACAATATATTGGAAAAACATTCTTATGCAATGGTGAAGGCTCTCAAGGATTTTAGAACGTACGTATTGCACTCAAAGATCATATCTTACGTTCCTACAAGTTCTGTTAAGGATATACTAGTTCAGCCGGATAGTGATGGGAGAAGAGGCAAATGGCTAGCTAAGATTCAGGAGTTTGACCTGGAAGTCAAACCAACAAAACTCATTAAAGGTCAAGGTTTGGCTAAATTACTGGCTGAGTCAAAATGGCAAGCACTTGGAATAAATCAGCTACAAGAGAATGAAGGATTTTCATAGGTAGACGAACTAGATGTCATCACTCCCACCACTAAGATTCAAGACAGGTTCTCTTATTCAATATGGTATTGTGATATTGTTTCTTATTTATTGACCCTTCAATGTCCCAGTGAGTTAACCCCATCTAAGGCTCAAACTCTGAAATTATACGTTGTAAAGTATTGTATCATAGATTGTAAATTGTATTGGAAAGACCCATTGGGTTTCCTATTGAGTTGTTTAGTTGATACCAAAACAAAAAAGGTTATAGATGAATTCCACGTGGGAGTATGTGGAGGACACCATGCTTGGTGAGCTATGGCTTATAAAATCTTAAGAGTCGGGTATTACTAGCCCAAATTAATCATAGATGTAAACACTAAAGTCCGAACTTGTACTCATTGGCAGTTGTTTACTGGTAAATAGAAAATCCTAGCTTTACCTCTAGTTCCCAGTAAAACTGAAGCTCCATTTCAACAATGGGGTCTTGATTTCATTGGAGAGATCCACCCACACTCTAGCGCTCAACAAAAGTGGATTCTGACTGCTACGGACTATTTCACCAAATGGGTGGAAGCCATTCCCACGAGAAACGCAACTGACTCGGTAGTAATCAATTTTCTAGAAGAAAATATTTTATCCAGATTTGGCTATCCCCGAAAGATAGTCACTGACAATGCACAAACATTTAAGTCAATGGCCACGATAGGTTTCTGCCAAAAATATAATATCATGTTAGGGCACTCCACGGCTTACTATCCACAGGGTAATGGTCTAGCTAAGTCATCTAACAAAAGTTTGATTACTATAATAAAAAAGGTGTTAACTGAAAATTAAAAATCGTGGCATGTTCATTTGAAATATGCTTGATGGGCTAACAGAATAGGTACCAAAAGATCAATTGGGATGTCCCCTTTTCATATGGTATATGGTACTGATGTCGTTTTACCAATAAATCTTGCACTACCAGTAATGAAGCTCTGGAAAGATTCAAACGAGGAGCCGAACAATATTACTAGAAGGATAAACCAGTTGATTGAAGTTCAACAAAACAGGTCAGAAGTAGATGAAAGGCTATAGAGATATCAAGATAAGATGAAGGTTGTATTCGATTAGAAAGTGAAAGACATGGAATTCCTCCCTGGCGATTTGGTCCTAAAATGGGAAGCCAAAAAAGAAGATGTTGGTAAACATGGCAAGTTTGATTAGATCTGGTGTGGCCCATACAAGGTTTCAACTTCCAAAGGAAAAAATGCCTTTTTGTTAGAAAATCTCGATGGAAAGATTCTCAACGTCCCTGTAAATGGGTGATATCTTAAGCACTATATGCAGTAATGTATCCTTGAAACCTTCATTGTATATACCAGTTTGTTTTCATGTTTCTATTATAGTTATATTCTTCGGTAAGTTTTATTTGGCTGTAAATACAGGTAACTAAAAAAAATAAAAAATTATGTAATTTTCTGACTAATAGAAGTCCCTAACAATTATCATGTTATCTTATTTACAGGAAAGTTACAAATAAATCGAGAAATTAGAGACATTAAGAGGTGATATTCACATTAAATACCTACCTCAAAAGGTAATAAATAAACAATCTTTGGCTGGAAATACGAAGAGCTACTAAGGTACGAATTTATGTTATGAAAATCCAGATTAAAATGTCTTATGTGACACAAATAAATAAAACAATAAGTCCATGGTCGATAATTTCTAATAAAAATAAATAAAATAAAATAAAATAAAATTTCAAAGGGGGGTTTTAAGGCAAGATTACAAAGGTTGAACAAGAAATTCATCAAGAATGATCATACACATAAGAGTATCAGAAGCCGCTTACTTTTTCTGTTTTCCCATAGATCTTCTTGAGAAAAGAAAGATCTCACCTTGGCTATAGAAAACTCACAGACCATCCCTCAAAATGAGAATAGGTGAAACTTATAGTTCTCCTAACTTTAACTAAACCAGAAGTATGTCTGAGCTAATCCAAACAAAATTAACTTCTCTAGCAGGAATAAGTTGATCGTTTTCATTCAAGGAAAGTCACTAAAAAACATCAATAAAATTTCCCCAATAATCTCCCCGGAAGCCAAAGATTCTTGAAGGCCAGGAAGAAGATTAGCCCAGAGTTATTAAAATGAGTTGACAGACCTCTGTTGGTTTAATTTCAAAAATATATTCTCCCAAGTATATTATATACTGATTGATTGCCCCCACTTCATAATATATATATATATATATGGTGAAATGAAATTCATTATTGATTTCCCCCGTCTAGTTAAAGAGATGAAGAAAGGAAATTCATTATATGATTTCCCTCATCTCAAAATTTAAATGCTAGAAAGCATGAAGTGGTGAAAGGAAATTCAATATGGGAAATATGATAACTTCACCGAGGTACTGAACAAGCTCGCTGGCAGTGAAGCAATATCTATGTATCTGATAAGGCTGTCATATGTGATTTTCAAATACGCTCTGGTAACTTTTCTTCTTGCAGCTGGATTTACATTATAAGATGATGGGATTCCCTAATTTGGAAATCTTTGGAATTGTTTTACCTTGATGCAAATAGAATCAGTTGAAACCTGATAGAATAGTAAATTTTATTTCGATTATCTCACACAAATTTGAGGTCAGTTTTGGGAAAGGAAATCTATCATGAGCATATCTCTATATCCTCGAATGTTTTAGTCTTGAAGAGTTTTCTTAGTTAAGGTTGTGTTCCTAATTTCCCTGTTTGGTTGTTCTCCTGGTCTGTTTCACAGAGTTAATTTTCGACCCCATTCACCCAATGAAGGCACTAGGTCTACATGTTCTTCTCGTCCCACAAGGAGACGAGGTCCCCAGTTGGAGCCTATTTTGAAGCAAGGTTTAAAATTCTTATCTCTAACCTAAAACTTCATATTTTTCTAGAATGGAGCCACCCTTAATTATATATATAAAAAAAAAGAGCCAAAGACTTTCGGGATTCAGCATTTCATAAAGCAGTGATTTCGAAGCTAACAACTCTAAATCCAGGTGTCGTAATCCCGAAAAGGTTTTAGTTTAAAGAAATAATAAAATAAAAAAGTGAATGTTATGAGTCTCGACGCGCTTTGCATAAAGTACCTTTTAAGCGTGATTAATTAAACCCCTAACTACAATCAACGATTCATAAACCTTTCACAATTCAGGTTTCCTAGTAACAAAGCGTTTTCAAAATATAGGTTCTTGAACTCCCAATTCCCGATTTCCGAAAACCATAAATTAATTATTAATCTCGATTAATTAAGGTTTTAATATAAATAATTAGTGCCAAATTTAAGCTTTTCATGATTTGGGGATTGCTTATGACATACCTCTTGAGTACAAGATCTCTGAAACTCCAAAATGTGAAATCGTAAAATTTTGAACAAGGTCTAAAACTTAAATTAAGTCGTTTTAAAGAAGGTTTAATAATCACTAAACTCCTTTTCACGTTTTTCAATTCGACGTTACATAAAGCAGTGATTTTGAAACCGCAATTCGAAATCGTCGATATATGGTAATATCTGTAATGGAGGAATAAAGATATTTTGAACTTAATTGCGTATCTCTAAGGATATCTTCTTCATTAAAACATTAAATTCTTACCTGATGTCTCAGTATGTCGTTGTAAGACAAGTTAAAGGTAATGAAGGGTCCACATTTCAAATTTTATTCTTATCTTCTACAATCACGAGCGAGTTGTGTTTATCCAGACTTATAGATTTTTTATCTGCAAACAGATTTTCAGTCTAGCGTGAACATTATGGAACCTTATAAGGCATCTACGAAAAGTGAGGAAGCAACTGAAAGCTCAATTCTGGAAGGAGATGTTGTATCTGATACAACGTCGCATGCTATTGATTTTATCAAATCTTAGAGGCAAATCTTTGAGAATTTAGATTACGAGATTAAGAACTTCTCTCATGATTCTGAGAACAAGCTCTGGGAGATAGCAGAGTCTGAGCTTCACAAGATAGCAACATGCCCGCAGCTCACACCATATAACGATATAATAAATTGGGCCTTAGAGAGAGCAGACGTGCAGACGAGGAGCATTTTAGACAGCTGAGGGGTCATCATCGGCTCCTTTAGACCAGAACATATACAAGTAATGTATATGTTGTCTCCCAAATCTAAGAATATTTATAATGCCAAATTCATAGCTGAATTCCAAAGAAAAGAATGCACAGAGGCGGACCAAACATACCCTGATATAATCAAAGACTGGTGGGGAGTCCCAGCAAAATTCAGGGATGATACTCATAGAAATTATGCCACAACCTCATTGAATGAGTACATGGTCTATGTGACTATGATACTATGCATAATTTTTGGAAGGAAAAGTCCTACTCATTTCCCTGCGGAATGGGTACCCCTTTTACATGAAGCAACCGAAGGTTTTAGTTTCAATTGGCACAAGATCCTATCAGACAATCTATCTAAGGAGGTAACAGAGCATCAAACCGTAAATCCAAGGGGCGACCAGTATCCTTCTACATGTTTGTATACATCATGGATGATATATGATTCATGACCCCTTTCCCTTTGATAAATTGGAATTGGAACCCAACCTGCAATGAGCCCATTCATGAATACCATTCTAAGTTGTGGGAGGAAAATGCTAAGGATTCTTTTTACAATTTTCATTTCGTAGTTATAATGGTGCATCAGATGTTGTATGGTTGTGCGCCCCCCCTGTATTTCTGAGTCAGTCATAAGAAGCCTCAAGGCTGTCGCTGACTGGTTTATAGAGGAAACTTTCTCCTACATTAGGGTTTTTGGATGTTTAATCCCTCCCCATGCATTACGGAAATCCCTCCTTGATAGACTGGTATGCAGGGAGGTGGCTTATCAGATAGTAACAAGCAGCATCGGGATAGAACTAAAAGCATCCCAAAAGAAATTCTAGCCTATTTTCCCTGTGCAGGTCGGAAATTTTTCACTACTCAATCTAGGGCATTCCAAGGTTGAGGTTGCCTCCCTAGGAGAGATAAAATTGCTAGATCTCGAACACAGAAAATATGATCCCTATAAAATTGTATGGAATCACCAGGCCCACTGTAACTTGAAAGCATACAAGCATGAATAGTCCCCTTGTGACGGCATGTTCAAAGGAGCTATAAATTATGATGATGTGTTAGCTAGGGTTTAGATGTTGTCACCTGACTTGCAGAACAATTTCCTAAAATTCCAAAAACACCGGAGAAGTGGTTTTCCCAATGTACTGCTGGGAGAAATAACAACTCTGCCTCCAGAACAAGAAAGCATACCCCCAAGTTTTGGATCGAAAGTACAGGACAAAGTGAATACAAAGGAAATTCCAGAGGAGATTGAAACATCTCCACAAAAAGCAGAAGGTCAGCAGGCAGAAAACCCAGACCTAGAAACAAAAAAAGGGTCTGAAACACCCCATGTGTCTAGTAAATCAATCTCCCCTTCATCTTCAACAATTCCAGATGATACCCCCAAAGCAAAAGGGGATCCAAAATCTACAGATCTAGGAAGTCCCATTACTTCTTTGACTCCGTTACAATCCACTTTTGGTTTCCCCCAGCTGAGAGCTCTATATGCTAGTGACCTTGAACCTATCTCTAGAGAAGAGATTCCTCCATCTGATTATTTTTTTAGTAAGAAGAGAAAGGTTGTGTTGAAGCAGGAGATGCATCAAAGAGAAAATACCATGATAAAGAAGCACAAAATCATAGTAGATCGGCAGAATTTGGAAGAAGAAGATTTTGCTACCGAGGTAGTTGGCTCTATGGGAGCATTAGCTTTTGCTAACCTTTTTACTATTGATAATATGAAAACATGTCTGAGACAGAAAAATCTCGTGATAACCGATATAGAGGGCCAATTAAGAGATAATGAGAAAAATATTAGAGAAGGAATAAAAGAAGGCCTGGACCAAGCCAAAGTTGAGGACAAGCAAGAGATCCAATTCCTAAATTCAAGCCTCAACTATATGAATGAGAAAGTGCAGTCAATCCAAATGCAAGAAAAAATCGTAATTCAATTACAAACTAAATTAAATTCAATCGAAGGACAGGTTATAGATCTGAAAGATTTCCAGGCCTAGTCATTGGAAGTGCATACAAAGATAGAAGTTGAACAACAAAAGTTAATTTCCAAGATAGAGATTATTCATAATTACTTTCAAGAAGTAAGTAATTCCTTTGATAACATTATCCTGAAGGAAAAAGAGGCTAAAGCAACAAGGGTTACTCTCCAAAAGGCAA
>ML795337.1:0-12626 GCA_009831015.1 Picea engelmannii
TGTTGTTTTCCTTCTATTATTTTATAATTAATGAAACAAAAATAATACTTTATATTAAATCTATGATTTATTATGGGGTATAAAACTTGCACAAAGCAAAGTATGGAACTGAGCCAACAAAATAATTGTTGAAACAAGGCACGGGGTTTGATTTTGAACATATGTGTATGATTCATGAGTCAATTCTTTCTTTGCAGGTACATCACTTTTCAATTTACATTCATGTATATTATTTATTTCAATTTTCATTATTCTCACCAATATAGATAAATTCATTACAATTTACTTGTATGTTTGTAGATGGATCTTGAAGAAGAAGAAAATAATCGAGGAAATCAATCAAACATTCTGGAAAATAACCCAAGGCATGGAAGTAGATCGAGTACTAACAACAATTCTTGTGAAGAATGATGACCAATATATTTGCATATCAATGTACACTGCAATTGTATTTTTTTGAAATAATTGTCTCTGAAAATCACACATTTCTTTTTAGTGTAATGAACATAGTGTCCCAATTGAAAGACAAGGGATTATTGATAAGTGTCCCATTTTGTATGACACAAACCCTCTTATTCATATAATAAAATATGTTTTAATTCATTCTATTACATTGTCAAATGTTTACATCACTGATTAAATATATGGATGACTAAATATTATAATGAATAGATGCAAAATCTGATGATATAACAAATTAATCCAAACAACATATATCCAAATTCACTAATCGAAATATAAGATATATGTAATTTTTTGAGAAATAATGGAATTAAAAAATAACATTAATTGCACTATCACAAGTCAATGTTTCTCAGTTCATTTTAATTATTAATCTCATTGGAGTGTTTAATATTAAAACTCATAGGTGTGTTGCATATGAAATGTGCACCGGTGCTTTTATGTAATCAATTAACACTGGTATCAATATTTATTTAATACCACAAAAAATTATATTAAAAAATTGGCCTTCGGTGTGTTAAACTTATACGAAGCACTGGTGTTTTTATGTTATTACTAACCAATCGTGATTTAGGATTATTAATAAGAACCGATGTGTTTTTATTATCAATATGAACCGGTGTTATTGTGTTATTGATAAGCATAATCGCTTGTTTGTTACTAAAAAGCACGAGTGCTTTCTATTTTTAAGGCATTAGAGGGGGGGGAGGGTTTATAGGTAATCCACCAGTGCATATTATTTTATACAACATCGGTACCTTCTTATTAATAATGCACTGGTGCATTCTAAGTAGAAATTCCTTATGCTTAATTATTTTTAACTCTCCCGGTACATTTTATTGTTAAAGTCACGATGCTTATAAGACAAATGGCCCAGTGCTTAAATATTTTACTTCCATGTTGCTTGCATAGTTTATTGCCCCGATGCTTGACTTTAAGTGTACAACACCAGTACAGTACATGTATGTACGCACCAATGCTTGTTCATCATAAGAACACACTAATTTGCAAACATCCGCTAACACCTCCAGTCGCCCATATTTTTTTAGTTATAATCAAGTTCCATTATAGTATCCACAAAAACATTTGCCATCGAAAACAAATGTTGTAGTGGAGGTTTTTTTGGCAATTTTTGTCAATTTTGTAACACTAGAAACCTCCACTAAAAGGTCTTTTCCTTGTAGTGTTAAGGCTAAGGACTAGAATCCTTATCACCATGGCCCATTTGCGATATTTTTCTAGCATTCCAATGCTCTAAATTTAGGTAGAAAGAGTCCAATATGTTGAATGCCTTTTGGGAAAAACCTCGAAAATAAAAATTATCCAATTCACATCAATAACCTATGGTCGAAGGATTACTAATGTTTTCACCCTCTATAATCATCTATATCCTCTCTAGCTCTTCCCCAAGGAATTCTGCTCAATTAAAAGAAATCAAATAACTGTGTACCTACATATTTAGATAATAACATATAAATTAAAATTTACACATTAAGTCTAGGTTTAAGATGGATCTAAGCTTGAGTTGAGAATTTTTCCTAAATTTAGTAGGAATTTTAAAGTAAGTTATAATTCCACTTGATTAATAAGACCTTTGACCATGGAACCTTGTTCATAAAAAAAATTGACCCATTTTAAGAAGACCTAGATTGATAGGAATTTTAGAAAAAGTTATAATTCTACATTATTAATGGAACTTGTTCCCAAGGGTTTTGGCACATTTTAAGGGGACCTAGATTGAGTAGATCAAGGACGAACTTTACCTTGGTTGAAAAAAGTGAATTCACCAAAACAGTTAAAAGTGTCCACTTATTAACTCACTCCTTTTTTTTATATGGTATTACACATATTTCACTCCACTTCTTAAAATTGACCCATTTTAAGAAGACTTAGATTGATAAGAATCTTAGGGAAAGTTATAATTCCACTTTATTAATGTAACTTTGTTCTAGAGGGTTTTGCCCCATTTTAAGAGGACCTAGATTGAGTAGATCAATGTAAAACTTTATCTTACTCCAAAAAAGTTAATTCACCAAAATAGTTGAATTTGTCCACTTATTAACTCACTTCTTTTTTTATCTTATTACACATCCACCTATTAACTCAATCATTTTTTATTATATTACACATCTTGCCACCCATTTTTTAAAATTTTGTTAATTTGGATTATCTTAAATAAATAAGATAAAATCCTTAAATTTTTTTATTAATTAAAATTATTTCTTCTATTAATCGAATCTAATTATTACCTCTTTTTTTGCTAGTTTGTCCATGACCTACGGGACTACATGTGAATTCAAGGACATCTAAGCTGTAAAAATCACTAAGAGATCACACCCGACCACGCACAATTTAATTATAAATTTTAATAAAAATTATACTAAAAATAAATTCGCCGTATAATCTTTTAATAAGGTTAAATAACTTAAATAAAACTTAGAGTCAAATTTATTCTTAGCATTTAGGTTAAACTTATAAGATAAATTAAAAGTTATTAATTAACGTTATGAATAAATAAAATTTAAAACTTCATTTTTCGTCGGGTTGAAATTTACGTTACTCTGGGAGATCACTATATATTTAACCCCGCTTTCATATTTGGTTCACTTTCACGTTTGCAGCTCTAAGATCGGTGTAAAGCTTTGGGTAAACTCGATCAGGTCTAATGGAGGTTCTTCCAGACGATCTCATTTGGTAGTGCTTGTTAAGAGTGCCTTACAAATGGCACGATAATCTGAAAGGTGTGTGAAGAAGTTGGGAGTCTATGGTGAGCAACCCTAGGTTCTATGCAGACAGAAAGATATCCGGGACGACCGACCAGTTGCTATGCTTGATTCAACTAGTTTTTATGGATAGTAGTTAAGTCTTTGAAATAAGGGTATATGACCTTGTGAAGGGAACCTGGGAAAGGATACCTCCCATCGATGATCACCACTTTGCTAGAATGGCAGGATGGTTTCAGTGCGCTATTGTGAACCAGAAGCTGGTTCTCATAGACAGAAATAGAAAGAGTTTATACATTTATGACTTTGAGTCTGCCAGATGGAGTCGTAGAGCTGACATGCCTACACCTCAATTCTTGTTTGCCTACTCTGTCGATTATTCCACCGGACTTGTCTATGTCGCTGGAGGGACGAGTAAGGATTCCCACCCTCTGGCGGCTGCAGAAGCTTATAACATGGAGGAAAACAAGTGGGAAATTCTACCGCCTATGATCCAACCGCATGACGGTGAATGCCACGGTGTTTTCATGGAAGGTAAATTCATGGTGTTAAGCGGAGGCGAAGACAGAAGTGCAGAAGTTTTCGAGCCAAGTGCGGGGACGTGGAGAAGGTGGGAAGATATGAGTTTCAGGGGAGATCTATGGAGAAACAAAGATCTATGGAGAATGTGTGTGGCTTCTTATTCTGGGGAGTTGTACGCTTTTGGTGATCGACAGGTGATGAAGTATGATGGTGACAAAAAAGTTTGGACTGCTGTGGCTTCTCTTCTGCAATCTGTTCTCTGTGTTACACAGTGGCGCGACTGGATTTTTGTAAGCGAAAGTGGCCCCTCGAAAAACGTGTGTTATCTGTTTAAGCCGTCAACCGGGCAGTGGATTGAAGTTAAGGGCTGTGGTGGTGAATGCATGGTCGCATACGCATATGCAGCAGCAACCGTGGAGATTTAAAATCGATTAGTGAGATAAAGCAGTATGTGTTTGTTTATTGGAGTTATTTTGTTTCTAGGAAATATTTTTTTTTTGTTGGAGCTATTTGGAACTATTTGTTAGTTGTAAGTTTTGGTGAATGATTCTTAATATGTTGAGTGTCTTGTTTATTACGTCGAAAGGCGTACATCTATTGACAATGGGCACATTTAATAGGTATTTAGTTCTTAATACATTTTTTAGGGACGAGATTAAATATGCCTAGAATATTCTTAGTCGTCATAATAAATGAATGGCTCTGATTTCATCCATTAACTTCCAAGCTATTATAAAGACATCCATTTACATGTTTACTTTTTTACATTTACCTAATCGTATTTAAAAATCATTGTATTCACTAACTTATTGCCATGTCTACCTGAGTAAAAAATATTAAGATATTAAGGTGGCCACATTTTTGTGCTGGCATCACCAATAATCGCTCGGAAGTTTAACAGACAACCACCTTTCGACGTTCACCAGTCGTGAATTAGCGGTTGTGCTAGTTTATTTATGTTTAAAATTAAATATTTATTAAAATGAAATGAGAATTTAATATGGTTTATGTATTTGATAAAAAAAATATTATTTTATAAATATATATAATTAATTTAAATAGATAATTGTAATTATTAGTTTAAAAAATTTAACAAAATAATATTTATTTTGTTAATTTTTAAAGATCATAAATGTTAAACAAAAAATTAATAAATAAAATTTAACAAAAATATTATTTTTATTTATTATTATAAATTTATTTTAACTTTTGAGTTAGAGTATGGGGTAAAAAGCACATTGAAAATCACATGACAATATTATGACATTGTGAGATTAATGATAAATAGCTTGTCAATGGTCATCCAATGGATTTAGATGGACCAAACAATTCACAAGTAGCATCAAAACATAAGCTCTTCTAAAGGAAACGCCTTATGGCTTAATTAGTATTATATTTATTAGGAGATGGTTTAGTACAAATTCAAATTCAAAGATTTTGTTTGCATTTTTTTCGAAGAGTTTTGCCCAAAATCTAGTCATAAGTCTATAGATTACATATTAGGGTTTTTTGGATTTTTTGAAGATGCTGAATTGATTTATGCATTCAAAAATGTTATTTAAGCAATATAAAATTGAGATTTGTTCAACAATTGTGTTGTTAGATTCCCACCTGAAATTAAAAAAACACTACCACCAAATTAATACTTCAATGGAAATGTTATTTTCCTACATAGAGTTTCCTGATATATTGAATGTTGATGTCACTTTGGAGAAAATTCAATTATAATAATAACAAATGTTATTTTTCACTTAAATGCATGAATAAATAGTATGGTTATGATACTAACCATAACTTTTTCAGTGACCTCCAATATGATACAAAGTAGTAATGTAATTCTACAACGTTCAAAGTTTAAATTCCAAATTTTGCAAAACGATTCAACAACTTTCGAATTTGTGAATGATTACAACTACCAAACAATTACTTTTGCAATGATCAACGAATTTCAATCCTTCAATAACTTGACAGTGTTCTCTAGAATGCAACTAAATTATGTATCAATCAAATCAAAATTCAATTCTCTAAAATGCAATTTAGTTTTGTATCGACCAACTAATTTCAAAACTCTGGGATGGAAAAAATATTCAAATTCGGATTTGCAAACAAATGTTAAATGACCCTCCGATATTCAAATTTTCAATTTACAATTCATATTTTTATAGAAACCAATTAAATATCTAACCTCTGGATTTACAATTAGATTATTTAGTAATCAATCTAAGCTCTAAATTTCTGGAATTTCCCATAACTTGATAGTGACAATGTAAATTTAGTTTTCAGAAAATGCTATCTAATTGCAACAACCAAACAATTTTTCTAAATTCTGGATTTACAATAATTGACAGCGAAAAATAAAAATTCAATTATGGGTTATAGTTTAAATTGGCGGCGATCATATAAACTTAAAATTCCAGAGCACACCATAGTTCTATGACAAACCCCCAATTTCTATTCCCAAACTTGTGTAAGGATATTGTAGCGACTATATAAATTTAGTTTCTATATTACATAATAACTCTACAACAACATACAAATTTTATTCTAGAATTACAAATAGTTCTGCAACGAATTACAAAATTCTAATGTACAAATTAACTCTTATTACAATTTATAACTTCAGAAAATAAATACCACCACTAATGATGATGGAGATTTGAAGATGTTCTTCAGATATCTCCCAACCAATGCTAGAGGTATTTTTCTTCCCCCTTAGCTCCCAGAGCCACAAAGGAGCCACACACAAGAAACCAGAACGCAATAGCTCCAAATATTTCCTCGCAAGGAAGATCTTACACTATTTTTCAAGCTTGGAATCCATACTCACAAGTAAAACAACTGATACCAAATTTTGGGAGCATACAATTCCTATCAAAAGTGAGATCCATTCCCCTTCTGCACCATTTGTTTTATAGGTAAATTCACATTGACACTTATCCACATGCACAAGTAATTCAAACTTTTAATTATTTTATTAGTCATTATTCACCCACACACTTGTCACACTCTCCCCAAGTTGCACAAGTAATTACCCTTTTTGTTTTATTTAAAAATCTATTTTCCCTTACATTTCACAATGTGTTCCTATTTTCGCTCTTAGTTGTCCCTTAGTTCCCCAAATTCTTATTTAATGAGTGTCTCCTAATTAGATCTTAATTAGAGTTTGATTAGAAGTCTTCTTTTAGTTAGATTTAGTGGTAGTTTGACTCAAGATACTATTCTATGTGTACAACTATTCTCTCAAGTTATTATTTCTTTCTATTTTAAAAATATCTTTTATTAATTTCATGCACACGTGTACATTTTATCCAACCTTTGAATTTTTATTCCTCATTTTTCTAGAGTTTTATTTTATCTAAAATATTTTAACTTATGTCATAATTCATTTCGTCCTTTATTTAAATTTAGACTTAGGCTTAGATTCTTGTTAGGCTTCTAATTTATAGTTTACTCTTTAATTAATTATTTTATTCTAACAAGGTCTAACCATTACAATGTTTTCTATGCCACCTAGATTTATTGACTCATGTTTTTATTATGCGACGTTCCCTTCAAGACACACCTATGTGCTCCAAGGGTACCACTCGTCGTAGACTGGTTTTGGAATTTTTTTTTACCTTTAGAGTCAACACTCCATTCGGTTGACCTTGTGAGAGACTAAGAGCTTCTAAGGAATAAAGATTCCTCCTTATTGCATGCCCCTTATAAATCTTCATGAGTGACAGTCTTAGTGCTCTCTTACGACATCGTGAACCTCTCAAACTAGGTAATTGTTAACCTATAGTTCATGGCACAACGAGAGTGCTAGTAGCTTGTGACAGGGACGCTTCCACACCTCTCCCTCAAATGTTTGGTTTATGTGCATCGCCTCTTTACTCCTTATGTGAGTCGGATTAGCAAGCATCGTCAAGCCTACATCCACTGACAAAAAAAATTTAATAATCCATATACAGAAATCATAATTGTCACATACCCACTACCTCAATCAAATTTTTCGTTGATTTCTGCGGAATCCAAGCTCCCAAAGTAACTACAGAGGCCTAACGCAAGCTAGCTCTCTCTCTCTCTCTCTCTCTCTCTTATGTGATCGTGGGCCATGATCACAGGTCAAATAAACGCAGTACCTCTTTTGTGTTTCGCACCTCGACGCTACAGTGATGTCGAGTCGTTTGACTTGGCAACCGCCGAACCTCGACAGGGCTAGCGTTCGACCAATGGAGGCGAATCCCCACAAGGTTAGCAAATGGATAATAGGAACAAATCCCAATAGGGCTCGAGAACAACCAATGAGAACATGCCCCATCGCACGGTTATGTGGAGTACAGGTGGTAGAGAGGCAAACGTGACACGATGGTCGACATGACAGGATGGGCCCCACTTCACATGCCACACTATTTCGGACCCCCCCCCATTAAAGGCAGAATGGAAAGGGGGGTCCAGAATCCACCTGAATGCCGTTGATTATGATGAGTTAATCTCGACCGTTTGAGAGTTGCACGTCCAATTCTGGACCCCTCCCCATTAAAGGCGGAATGGCAAGGGGGCTCCGGAATGCATCCTCGGCTGTAGATCTGGGCGGGTGGACTCTGGCCATCAAGATTTGTTCGCTACTTACCCTAAGGCGCGCTCGTGCCCCAGTGTAAAATTGACATCTCTTCCTCACATAGGACGGTCGTTGCGGACCCTGAGATTTCCGGAAGGAATCTCATCCTTTCATTGGGGGTTATCATCACGAGAGTCTGAACTCTCAATCACGGGACTCCCGAATTCTCAATCCTCGATTTCCCAATGCGGTTAATCTCTCAACACGTGTCCCTCATAAATCGGACGATCCAGATCTGTCCCGGGGTTTCCACCATGGAAAATCCAGAACTCTTGTCAACAGGAATCCCAATTCCGTGATTCCTGACTTCCCAAAATGGGTGATCTCTTGACGCATGGCCTCCTTTAGTCAGACGACTCAGATCTACTCAGGGGTTTCCACCATGGAAAATCCCGAACTCTTGTCAACAAGAATCCCAATTTTTCGATTCTCGATTTCCCGAAATGGGTGATCTATTGACATGTGGCCTCCGTTAGTTGGACGACTCAGATCTACTCTGGGGTTTCCACCATGGAAAATCATGAACTCTTGTCAACAGGAATCCTGATTCCGCGATTCTTGATTTCCCGAAATGGATGATCTATTAACACGTGGCCTTCGTCAATCGAACGACCTAGATCTATTATGGGGTTTTTCGCGCCTATACATTGGAGTCTTAAACCTCGGGTAACTCCTGACAGATCCAACGGCTGTTGGGTTTTTCAGCCAAGATCTGACGGCTCATAATAGTTCCTATCCATGCATTCTTCCACGACTCCCTGGGCGTGGAAAAGATCTACGGTTCAAATACTCTCATGAATCTTGGGGCTCTACGGTCCGAAACTCTTCACTACCCACGAGGACACAGGTAACCAAGTGGTAAGACATTTAATGCCCTATTATCTCCTACTAATCTAACAGTCATGGGTGACCACAGATTCCCTGACGAAATATCGTCCTTCGTTTAATACCTATCAGGTTAAGATACTTAACTTTCCAGCTTCCTCTTACCAAATCTAATGGTCACAAGTGACCATAGATCTCTCGACGGGATCTCATCCGTCGATTCATTACCTCATCCTTATGCTGTCATCTCGGTTTTCAAGAGGGTTGTTCCTCCTTATGCAGGGTTACTAAGGCCTTACGCCTTCACAACCGCCTTCCTGGTTCTTGATGGGTTTTTCAAGGAGGGTATCTCTATGGGGAGATTCACTCAGGATACTACCTGAGGTAGGTAGGGAGGTCGTCCTCCTGAGAACTAGACATGAAGTCTGAGTTAGATCAGTATGCATGTAAATAAAAATTCATGAGGACATAAGCCATACATAGTCCTTCCATACAATTACACAACTACTAGTACTGAGAAAAACACCATATAGACATTCTTATAATGAAATCATTCACAGTTTCACAACCTATAAGCATAATTATCATAATACGTATAATTCAAGATGCCAAAGGAAAAACACTTATCAGAAATAACACCTGAGAGGGGTGCTCGTTTACACCCAACTGTAGGCTTAGCGACTCCCAGCGGATTTACCACTAGCCACCCCTGAGATGAGACCACGATGTTGTGAGACTGCGTCTCTGTCTGCCAGTGACCAGGAGTGAAGGTTGCAATCCTTCCTCTCTGCCATCACTCACTCTGCATAATGCTAGAGTTCTCCCCTCGCATTTTCCCCCAATCGCTTCTACCCCATGCCTTATCCTCTTGCGAGGTTGTGTGTGGCGTGATTACCCTCATGTTGATCAGGCCTGATGGCTCTATCGATGGGAGGTTCACCTCCCATCCCTCATTAAACCATCTACCTACCAGCCCGTGAGACATTTAATTCAGGGCCAACGAGCCGCTTTTGGTTCTTCGGGCGAGTGGAGTCCAAATATGGTATTAATTCTCGGTGGAAGTTAACGCCACCTTTTCAGGTGCCTTTCACCGCCATCATGGTCTCTTTTTCTACACATCCCCTCTCAGCAATCTTGCAATAAATTCATAATGTTATTCACATTTATTGACCTTTTCCACAAGGTCCATATACATCACATATTCACATTTATGAGTTTGCCACAGTTCTGGCCAGTCCAGTTATTTTTACAAACTGGGGGAAACAAGGTGTTACAATTCCCTCCCCCTTAAAAGGAACATCGTCCTCGAGCACACCATAGTTCTCTAATTGCAGCAACCAAACAATTTTTCTAAATTCTGGATTTACAATAATTGACAGCGAAAAATAAAAATTCAATTATGGGTTATAGTTTAAATTGGCGTCGATCATATAAACTTAAAATTCCAGAGCACACCATAGTTCTACAACGAACCCCCAATTTCTATTCCCAGAATTGTGTAACGATATTGTAGCGACTATATAAATTTAGTTTCTATATTACATAATAACTCTACAACAACATACAAATTTTATTCCAGAATTACAAATAGTTCTGCAACGAATTACAAAATTCTAATGTACAAATTAACTCTTATTACAATTTAAAACTTCAGAAAATAAATACCACCACTAATGATGATGGAGATTTGAAGATGTTCTTCAGAAACTTGTGTTTTTTCTAATCATAGAGACTTCACCGATACCTCCCAACCAATGCTAGAGGTATTCTTCTTCCCCCTTAGCTCCCCGAGCCACAAAGGGGCCACACACAAGAAACCAGAACGCAATAGCTCCAAATATTTCCTCGCAGGGAAGATATTACACTCTTTTTCAAGCTTGGAATCCATACTCTCACAAGTAAAACAAGTCATACCAAATTTTGGGAGCATAAAATTCCTATCAAAAGTGAGATCCATTTCCCTTTTGCACCATTTGTTTTATAGGTAAATTCTCATTGACACTTGTCCACATGCACAAGTAATTCAATTTTTTTATTATTTTATTAGTGATTATTCACCCACACACTTGTCACACTCTCCCCAAGTTGCACAAGTAATTACCCTTTTTTTTTTATTTAAAAATCTATTTTCCCTCACATTTCACAATGTGAGGGAGAATTTTCCTATTTTCGCTCTTAGTTGTCCCTTAGTTCTCCAAATTCTTATTTAATGAGTGTCTCCTAATTAGATCTTAATTAGAGTTTGATTAGAAGTCTTCTTTTAGTTAGATTTAGTGGTAGTTTGACTCAAGATACTATTCTATGTGTACAACTATTCTCTCAAGTTATTATTTCTTTCTATTTTAAAAATATCTTTTATTAATTTCATGCACACGTGTACATTTTATCCAACCTTTAAATTTTTATTCCTCATTTTTCTAGAGTTTTATTTTATCTAAAATATTTTAACTTATGTCATAATTCATTTTGTCCTTTATTTAAATTTAGACTTAGGATTAGATTCTTGTTAGGCTTCTAAATTATAATTTACTCTTTAATTAATTATTTTATTCTAACAAGGTCTAACCATTACAATGTTTTCTATGCCACCTAGACTTATTGACTCATGTTTTTATTATGTGATGTTCCCTTCAAGACACACCTCCGTGCTCCAAGGGTACCACTCGTCGTAGACTGGTTTTGGAATTTTTTTGACCCTTAGAGTCAACACTCCATTCGGTTGACCTTGTGAGAGACTAAGAGTTTCTAAGGTATAAAGATTCCTCCTTATTGCATGCCCCTTATAAATCTTTGTGAGTGACAGTCTCAGTCCTCTCTCACGACATCATGAACCTCTCAAACTAGGTAATTGTTAACCTACAGTTCATGCCACAACGAGAGTGCTAGTAGGTTGTGACAAGGATGCTTCCACACCTCTCCCTCAAATGTTTGGTTTATGTGCATCGCCTCTTTACTCCTTATGTGAGTCGGATTAGCAAGCATCGTCAAACCTACATCCACTGACAAAAAAAATTTAATAATCCATATACATAAATCATAATTGTCACATACCCACTACCTCAATCAATTTTTCGTTGATTTTTGCGGAATCCAAGCTCCCGATGTACCTACGGAGGCCTAGCGCAAGCTAGCTCTCTCTCTCTCTCTCTCTCTCTCTCTCTCTCTCTCTCTCTCTCTCTCTCTTATGTGATCGCGGGCCGTGATCACAGGTGAAATAAACACAGTACTTCTTTCGTGTTTTGCACCTCGGCACTACAGTGATGTCGAGTCATTTGTCTTGGCAACCGCCGAACCCCGACAGGGCTAGCGTTCAGCCAATGGAGGAGAATCCCCACAGGGTTAGCAAATGGCTAATAGGAACAAATCCCAACAGGGCTAGAGAACAGCCAATGAGAACAGGCCCCGTTGCACGGTTATGTGGAGTATAGGTAGCAGAGAGGGAAACGCGACACGATGTTCGACATGACATGAGGGGCCCCACTTCACATGCC
>ML795337.1:12877-25210 GCA_009831015.1 Picea engelmannii
ATGATGAGTTAATATCGACCATTCGAGAGTTGCGCGTCCAATTCGGGACCCCCCCCATTAAAGGCAAAATGGAAAGGGGGCTCCGGAATGCATCCTCAGTCGTAGATCTGGGCGGGTGGACTCTGGCCATCAAGATTTGTTCACTACTTACCCTAAGGCGCGCTCATGCCCCAATGTAAAACTGGCATCTCTTCCTCACATCGGACGGTTGTTGCGGACCCTAAGATTTCCCGAAGGAATCTTGTCCCTTCATCGAGGGTTATCATCACGAGAGTCCGAACTCTCTATCACAGGACTCCCGAATTCTCAATCCTCGGTTTCCCGATGTGGTTAATCTCTCAACATGCGTCCCTCATAAATTGGACTATCCAGATCTGTCCTAGGGTTTCCACCATGGAAAATACCAAAATCTTGTCAACAGGAATCCCGATTTCGTGATTCCCGACTTACGAAATGGGTGATCTCCTGACGCGTGGCCTCCATTAGTCGGACGGCTCAGATCTACTCCAAGGTTTCCACCATAGAAAATCCTGAACTCTTGCGAACAGGAATCCCAATTCCACGATTCCCGATTTCCCGAAATGGGTGATCTATTGACAGATGGCCTCTGTTAGTTGGATGGCTCAGATCTACTCCGGGGTTTCCACGATGGAAAATCACGAACGCTTGTCAACAGGAATCCTGATTTCCTGAAATGGGTGATCTATTGACACGTGACCTTCGTCAATCGAACGGCCTAGATCTATTCTGGGGTTTTTCGCCCCTATACACTGGAGTCTTAACCCTCGGGTAACTCCTAACAGATCCAACGGCTGTCGGGTTTTTCAGCCAAGATCTGATGGCTCATAATAGTTCCTACCCATGCATTCTTCCATGACTCCCTGGGCGTGGAAAAGATCTATGGTTTAGATACTCTCATGAACCTTGGGGGTCTACGGTCCGAAACTCTTCGCTACCCATGAGGACACAGGAAACCAAGTGGTAAGGCATTTAACGCCCTACTATCTCCTACTAATATAACAATCATGGGTGACCGCAAATTCCCCGACGAAATATCGTCCGTCGTTTAATACCTATCAGGTTAATATACTTAACTTTCCTGCTTCCTCATACCAAATCTAATGGTCACAACTGACCATAGATCTCCCGACGGGATCTCATCCGTCGATTCGTTACCTCATCCTTATGATGTCATCTCAGTTTTCAAGAGGGTCGTTCCTCCTTATGTAGGGTTACTAAGGCCTTACGCCTTCACAACCACCTTCCCGGTTCTTGATGGGTTTTTCAAGGAGGGTATCTCTATGGGGAAATTCACATAGGATACTACCTGAGGTAGGTAAGGAGGTCGTCCTCCTGAGAACCAAACGTGAAGTCTAAGTTAGATCAGTACGCATGTAAATAACAATTCATGAGGACATAAGCCATACATAGTCCTTCCATATAATTACACAACTACTAGTACTGAGCAAAACACCATATGGACATTCTTATAATGAAATCATTCACAGTTTCACAGCCTATAAGCATAATTATCATAATACATATAATTCAAGATGCCAAAGGCAAAACACTTATCAAAAATAACACCAGGGGTTAAGCAACTGCTGAGAGGGGTGCTCGTTTCCACCCAACCGTAGGCTTAGCAACTCCCAGTGGATTTACTACTAGCCACCCCCGAGCTAAGACCACGATGTTGTGAGACTGCATCTCTGTCTGCTAGTGACCAGGAGTGAAGGTTGCAATCCTTCCTCTCTGCTATCACTCACTTTGCATAATGCCAGAGTTCTCCCCTCGTGTTTTCCCCCAATCGCTTCTACCCCATGCCTTATCCTCTTGCGAGGTTGCGTGTGGCGTGATTACCCTCGTGTTGATCAGGCCTGACGGCTCTAAGGATGGGAGGTTCACCTCCCATCCCTCATTAAACCATCTACCTACCAGCCTGTGAGACATTTAATTCAGGGCCAGCGAGCCGCTTTTGGTTCTCCGGGCCAGTGGAGTCCAAATACGGTATTAATCCTCGTTGGAAGTTAACGCCACCTTTTCAGGTGCCTTCCACCGCCATCGTGATCTCTTTTTTTGCACATCCCCTCTTAGCAGTCCTGCAATAAATTCATAATGTTATTCACATTTATTGACCTTTTCCACAAGGTCCATTTACATCACATATTCACATTTATGAGTTTGCCACAGTTCTGGCCAGTCCAGTTATTTTTACAAACTGGGGGAAACAAGGTGTTACAATTCCCTCCCCCTTAAAAGGAACATCGTCCTCGATGTTCTTATCTACTAACATAAATTGCATGTACAGAAGTAAGCAAAATTGGATATGCCTGTCTCATGTTATCCTCCATTTCCCATGTAGCCTCATTTGGGCCAAAATGTTTCCACTGCACCTTGACCTGGGCAATGGTTCGGTTCCAAAGTGGGGTTTCCTTTTTGTCCAATATGCATTGGGGTTCTTGTAGAAATTCTCCCTCCGGTTCCACCAAGATCACAGACCAGTCAATTATATGATTAGCATCATGTACATATTTCTTCAATAATGAAACATGGAAAACATTATGTTCTTTTACTGTGGGAGGAAGTGCTAGCCGATAGGCTACAACTCCCACTCTATATAGAACCTCAAAGGGTCCACAATACCAGGGTGCCAACTTGGCACAAGCTCCCATTTTCAGGGAACTCCTTCTAGGCTTAATTCTGAGATATACATGGTCTCCCGTTTTGAACTCTCTTGGAATTCTCTTTTGATCAGCACAACTTTTCTGTCGGTTCTGAGTGACCTTCAGATTTTGTTTTATCTGAGTCACTTGATGTTCCATTTCTTTCAGCATGTCGGGTCCAAAAGAAATCCTATTTACACGATTACTCCAGCTGATGGGAGTATGAAACGTCCTACCATAGAGGACCTCGAAGGGACTCATCTTTAAGGATGCTCGGTAGCCGTTGTTGTAGGCGAATTCTACCAATGGCAGGTAGTCTTCCCATTTCCTGGGTTGATGCATTACATGGATCCTTAACATATCCTCTAATATATGATTCACTCTTTCATTCTATCCGTCGGTTTGAGGGTGATAGGCGGTGTTGAACAACAATTTGGTCTCCAATCCAGCCATCAGTGATTTCCAAAAATTGGAAGTAAATTTTGTGTCTCTGTCGGACACTATCTCCTTCGGCATATCGTGCAGTCTGAATACCTCTTTCATAAATATCTGGGCGATATCTATCGCCTTTCAAGTTGATTTGATGGGGATGAAATGAGCAGACTTGCTCAATTTATCCAGCACTACCATAATGGCGTCATTCTGTTTGGTTGAAGATGGCAATCCAGTGATAAAATCCATGGAGATGGTTTCCCATTTCCTTTCTAGGATGGGTAAAGGGTGTAGTAGTCCTGCTGGGTGTTGATTTTCTACTTTAACCTATTGGCACTCTGGGCATTGGGCCAAATATTTGACTATGTCTTTCTTCAATCCAGGCCAATAAAATTGTTTCCGGGTGCCAGTGATCATTTTCTGGTATCCTGGGTGACCAGTGTATGGTCTTTTATGTAGTTCATTCATAATGAACCTCTTCAAGTCATCACAAGTTGGAATGTACAGTCTATCTCTATAAATGAGCAGACCTCCTTCGGTCATCTGGTAGCCTTCATACTTTACTCCAGAGGGTTCTTGTTGTAGGTACAGGGTCATAGTCTGAATGAAGGGATCTGTCTCTTGTGCATTTCTGACTCTGTTCTTGACATCTGTCTCGCAGGTACTCACCGCTGCCAGGTGAATTATTTTCATGCTTCTTCTCAGGGCATCGACCACCCTATTCTCTTTCCCTTTGATGTGTTTGATTTCAAAATCAAATTTGCTAAGGAGGGCCATCCATCTAGCTTGTCTAGCATTGAGCTTTGGTTGGTCAAACAGATATCGCAATCCACAGTGATCTGTCATAAGTACAAATTTTCTTCCCAAGAGGTAATGCCTCCATATTTTTAAGGCATGCACTATGGCAGCCAGTTCTAGATCATGAGTCACATAGTTGACCTCATGTTCGTTCAATTTTTGGGATTTATAGAAGATTACCTTTCCTTCCTGCATAAGGACTCCTCCGAGCCCTTCTTTACAGCCATCTGTGCACACAAGGAAGTCAGATTCTGGGTCAGCGATATTCAACATGGGTGCGTGGGTTAGTAGATGTTTCAAGGTTTGAAATCTTTCTTCACATTGTTGTGTCCACATAAATTTTTTCCCCTTCTTCTGGAGGGCAGTGATTGGACAACCAATCTTGGAGAATCCTTTTATAAATCTTCTATAGTATCCCGCCAATCCCATAAAGGATCTGATGTCTGAGACATCCTTTTGGGTAGGCCATTCCATGATAGACCTGATCTTGTCAGGTTCTACTGCTACCCCTTCCTCGGACAGAACAAGTCCCAAGTAATGTACTTGCTTCTGAAAGAAGTCACATTTGTTGAATTTAGCATAGAGTTGATGCTCTCTTAGCACTTGCAGCACAAGTCTAAGATGCTCTTCATATACTTCTCTATTCTTGGAGTAGATTAATATGTCATCAATAAAAACTAGTACAAATTTATCTAAAAATTTACTGAGTACATTGTTCATTAAGCACATGAAAGTGGCAGGGGCATTGGTTAACCTATATGGTACTATTACAAACTCATAGTGACCATACCATGTCCGGAAAGCGGTTTTATGGATGTCTTCACCCTTGATTCAGACTTGATGGTATCCTGACCTCAAGTCAATCTTTGAGAAAATATATGCGCCTCCCAACTGATCGAATAGATCATCGATCCTGTGCAAGGGGTACTTGTTCTTTATGGTTACTTTATTAAGTTGTCTATAATCTATACACAGTCTAAGGGTGCCATCCTTCTTTTTCACAAACAGGACTGGTGCTCCCCATGGGGACACACTGGGTCGAATATAACCCTTATCCATCATTTCTTTCAGTTGCAATTTGAGTTCAACTAACTCAGGTATGGTCATCCGGTAGGGTGTCCTAGACACCAGCACCGCTCCTAGTGTGAGCTCTATCGAGAAGTCAATGTCTCTTTTCGGAGGTAGACCCGGTACCTCTTCCAGAAACACATCTCTGTATTCTCTCAGGATAGGGTGATCATAAGGGCTTGGTTTAGCACCTTCGGATGTTTTTAACACCTATATTGCATATAGGGGACATCTCTTTTCACAATACTTTCTCATTTACAGGGCTGATATTTGTCTCACCGAGACCAATTTTCGGATCCCTTGAAGGGTTATCCGTTTTCCTTCTTTTCTCACACATTCTAAGGTTTTATGGTAACAATCTAGTTTGGCTTTATGAGCAGCCAAATAATCCATACCAATCAACATATCGTATGATCCCATGGGTAATATGTTAAGGGTTGCTTGGGTGGAAAATTCACCCAACATTAATTGGCAAGCTGGTATGGCCTCTACTACCTTTCGTTTGGTGCCAGTGGCTAACTGTACCAACCACGGCTTGGTTTGTTTTTGTTGCTGTAACTTACACCTTTCAATACCTCTAGGGGCTATATAACTCAAATTGGAACCAGGGTCAATCAAAACAGACACTGGATGGTTGAAAATCATACCTTCTATTTCCACCACTGAAGCTTAGTGGTTAGCTTGGTTATTATTCAATGCTGCATAAATCTGCGGCACACTTCTTGCCACATCATTGACTGTGGTAGCTTCCTGAATGTTATAAACTTTCTGATTGTTCTTTTGTCGATGTGGACAGTCTCTCAGGAGATTCTCTTCTCCGCAACGCCAACATTTTAGAGGTTCTCTTTTTGGGTCATTAGTATTCACTGGTATAGGTCCAGAAGTTTTATTTCCATCCACCGAGGGGAAGTTCTGCTGGAGTACACTCCGGGATGGATAGTTTGTTCTGGGGTTCTTCTTGTAGTTTTTAAATCCTGAGGATTTGATCCCCTTTTTCTGAAATTTCGAACCATTCTTTTGTCTCCAGTCTCCACGAGACTCTGCCCGATGTCCATATTGTTCATGACAATATGTTTCCTTTCGAATAGTATCTTCTAAGGTCTTTGGCTCATCGAATTCAATTCAGTTCTGGTATTCCTTGGGTAGCCCACTGATGAAGCGTTGCACCTTCATCTTTTCTACTTTAAGGTAGGGTACATATCTCAATAAGACGAGGAATTTGTTGACATATTCCTCTATAGTGAGTTGCCCCAGTTTGAGTTCATAAAACTCTTTAGCCTTTTTGTCGAAATATCTTTCCGACAAATACTTCTTCCAGAAGAAATTTTCAAATTGTTTCCAAGACAGGTCCTCCTCGCGGACCCCTTTCATATTCTTAAGGTCTTCCCACCAAATAGAAGCCTTTTCATTCAGATTGAAGGTGGCCACGTGGGCCTTCAAATTCTCTGAAAAATCATGGACTCTAAAATATTTCTTTAGTCCAAGTAGCCAGGCCTCAACTTCCTCTCCCTTCTTTACCTCACCGTCAAAGGAGGGAGGTTTGGCCTTTCTGAATTCCTCAAATTTATGACCCTTGGAAGTCTTTTGCTTCTTATGTTTTCTTTGAGGATAGGAACTGGCCCTGCTACTAGAAGAGCCTTCTGAATCACCAGCTTCCTTCTCAGTGGAATCGTCTGGCACTGGTCCCTTACCTCTGGGGTGGACCTTTCTTGAAGTGCTTCTCTCAGTATGGCCACTGACACGACCATGTTTCTTTACTTCGGGTTCATGCTGCATTTGTTGCTGTAGGTCGGATAAGCTCTGTAGTAACACTGCATTAATTTCAGTTTTCTTTTCTTGTTCTTTCATCATCCTTTCATTGTCAGCCTTGCAGATTTGCAACTCAACCATGAGACTCCTCACAGTCTCGGCTAGGTTTGGAGGGGTTCCTATTTCTTTTCTTTCGTCAGACTCTTTGTCTCTGTTGTCGGAGCCTTCTCCCACCTCTTGGTGAGTTACCATACTCTGCGTCTGTAAATTACCGTGGCTGATCGTCCGCTTAGGTGAAAAGACAAATGCTGGTTGTTAGTCAAGATTTAGATATATTTTTATAATCTGTGCATAATTTATAACTCTTTCACATGCATACATAGTTGGGTTCTCGTTTCCAAGTTTTCAATCCTGGACATGAGAGTTACGTTAGGGGGTTTCTCTTCGTAGGAGTACTTCGAACGGAGCTTATGCACAACTCATTCATGAGCCCAATCAGGCTGAGTGTTGTAACCATGCTCTGATACCACTTTGTCACATACCCACTACCTCAATCAATTTTTTCGTTGATTTCTGCAGAATCCAAGCTCCCAGAAGTACCTACAGAGTCCTAGATCAAGCTATCTCTCTCTCTCTCTCTCTCTCTCTCTCTCTCTCTCTCTCTCTCTCTCTCTCTCTCTCTCTCTTATGTGATCGCGGGCCATGATCACAGGTCAAATAAACGCAGTACTTATTTCGTGTTTCACACCTCGGTGGTGCAGTGATGTCGAGTCGTTTGACTTGGCAACCGTCGAACCCCGACAGGGATAGCGTTCGGCCAATGGGGGAAAATACCCACAGGGTTAGAAAATGGCTAATAGGAACAAATCCCAACAGGGCTAGAGAACAACCAATGAGAAAAGGCCCCGTCGCACGGTTATGTGGAGTACAGGTGGCAGAGAGGGAAACGCGAGACGATGGTCGACATGATAGGAGGGGCCCGACTTCACACGCCACACTATTCTGGAACCCCCCCCCCATTAAAGGAAGAATGGCAAGGGGGGTCTGGAATCCACCTGAACGCCGTTGATTATGATGAGTTAATCTCGATCGTTCGAGATTTTCACGTCCAATTATGGACCTCCCCCCCCCATTCAAGGCAGAATGGAAAGGGGGCTCCAGAATGCATCCTTAGCTATAGATCTGGGCGGGTGGACTCTAGCCATCCATATCTGTTTGCTACTTACCCTAAGGCACGCTCGCACCCCAGCGTAAAACTGGCATCTCTTCCTCACATCGGACGGTCGTTGCGGACCCTGATATTTCCCGAAGGAATCTCATCCCTTCATCGGGGGTTATCATCATGAGAGTCCAAACTCTCAATCATGGGACTCCCAAATTCTCAATCCTCAGTTTCCCGATGCGGTTAATCTCTCAACACATGTCCCTCGTAAATCAGACTATCCAGATCTACCCCGGGGTTTCCACCATGGAAAATCTCGAACTCTTGTCAATAGGAATCCCGATTCCACGATTCCCGACTTCCCGAAATGGGTGATCTTCTGACGCATGGCCTCCGTTAGTCGGACGACTCAGATCTACTCCGAGGTTTCCACCATGGAAAATCCCGAACTCTTGTCAACAGAAATCCAGATTCTGCGATTCCCTATTTCCCGAAATGGGTGATCTATTGACACATGGCCTCCGTTAGTCAGACGACTCAGATCTACTCTAGGGTTTCCACCATGGAAAATCCTGAACTCTTGTCAACAGGAATCCCTATTCTGCAATTCTCGATTTCCCGAAATGGGTGATCTATTGACACGTGGCCTTCGTCAATCGAATGACCTATATCTATTCTGGGTTTTTTCACCCCTATACACTGGAGTCTTAACCCTCAAGTAACTCCTGACAAATCCAATGGCTGCCAGGTTTTTCAGCCAAGATCTGACGGCTCATAATAGTTCCTACCCATGCATTCTTCCACGACTCCTTGGGCGTGGAAAAGATCTACGGTTCAGATACTCTCATGAACCTTGGGGGTCTACGGTCTGAAACTCTTCGCTACCCACGAGGACACAGGAAACCAAGTGGTAAGGCATTTAATGCCCTACTATCTCCTACTAATCTAATGGTCGTGGGTGACCGCAGATTCCCCGATGAAATCTCGTCTGTCGTTTAGTACCTATCAGGTTAAGATACTTATCTTTCCAGCTTCCTCTTACCAAATCTAACGGTCACGAATGACCACAGATCTCTCGACGGGATCTCATCCGTCGATTCGTTACCTCATCCTTATGCTGTCATCTCGATTTTCAAGATGGTCGTTCCTCCTTATGCAGGGTTACTAAGGCCTTACGCCTTCACAACCGCCTTTCCAGTTCTTGATGGGTTTTTCAAGGAGGGTATCTCTATGGGGAGATTCACTCAGGATATTACCTGAGGTAGGTAAGGAGGTCATCCACCCGAGAACCAGACATGAATTCTGAGTTAGATCAGTACGCATGTAAATAACAATTCATGAGGACATAAGCCATACATAGTCCTTCCATACAATTACACAACTACTAGTACTGAGCAAATAGAGGAAATAGAGGAAATGAAAATTTATTTCATGTATCCAAGACGGGCATGTCATCCTCTAATGTTTCAGCTCAATATCTTCACCAGATAAAAGAATATTGTACTGCAGTAATGGCCTTGACATGGTTCCCTTTCCAAACCATTCTTTTGGCATCTAGTGGAGTTAGTGTGAACCATTGTATTAAGTTTTGGAATACTCATACATGAGCCTACCTAAATACCATTGACACCCACTCTCGATTTGTTTCATTATTATTGAATAAGAATGAGCTACTGAGTTCACATGAACTTATCTAGAACCAATTGACCTTATGGATATATCCATCTATAGTTAATATAGCAGAGTCTAGTCACACGTCTAGGGTATTGCATCTGGAAGAGGTATTCATTCTATTGATCTATTGCTAACTGGATTTTGTGATGACAGTGTTTGTTTTTTTTGTTGAGATCCTTTCCTTTGTTTTGTAGTTTTAGAGTCTAGGTGGGTACACTATTGCATCCACTATAGGAACTGAGAATATCAGGTTTTTGTAAGTCTTTGGAGCTCCTAATACCTTAAATAGTACCAAGGTAAATATGTGGCTAGTTCTTTTAAGTTTAACATGTATCTCACACACATCCATCTTTTAAGTAGTTTTTCTACCTTCATGAATGAGAACAAGTATTATTTGTGACATAATAATAATTTCTTTCCTTTTTATGCACTTATGTTGCATTCATGAAATGAGGCTTCTAAATATTATAAATTAAAAATAGATTTTCCCCTCCCAATTCATGTAGCTCAGTGGAAATTATAGGCTTAGGATTTTCTATTACTTTTCTTATTATTAGGCACACACTTTCGTACTTAGTACTATGAGAGGATCATAAGTGTTATACATTATCTCCTATATAGCCATGTGACCATGCCTATTTTAATGAGTTCATATCAGTTATTTTTTATTTGGAATAGGAGAAATGATTCTATGTTCTAGCAAGCTTATCCTATTCAGTTTTTCTCCTCGGATAATAGTTCTAATTTTTATTATTCTTTATATGCATATTATTGTCCAGGTATAAAAGGTGGATTTGGACATGAAATATATGCATTAGTTGCTAGAGTATCGATGGGATTCTCTTACACCATGAGTAGGGACTAGGGAGCCTCATGTTGACCTTTTCCCACTCCAATTAGTTTCAACAATATGATGGGAGGTCGAGGCACAAAGTTGTCCAATTTGCTTAGGAAAAGTGAGAGTGTCACATTAACTAGCCTCATATCCCTCCTCCATGGGCCCTGAATGATAAGTTCTTAACACTCACCCTTACTATATTAGATATGGAGGATCCACATGTCAATGTTAATCCAATTAGTGATGGTTGGGGTCCCATTGTCCCATGCTCCGAGCTAGCTAATGATGCCTGCAACCCACAACTAATGACAAAGATGACCCTCCTTCAGATACAGGTTCAGTCTTGGCAACAACTTAAGTAATGTTTTTGGATATGTGTGAACTCTTCTTTCCATTAATGGAAAGACTTTATGGTTATGTTTTTGTGCCAAGTGGTTTTTAAGAAAAAATCTTTTTTATTGTATGTGTGAGTCACAATTTTGACAAGATTTATGCTCCTTGGTAGTTTTGATGGCTATTAGGGATTTTTAAGACAAACTTTATCATCTTGTGGTGGCTTCCAGACAACATGCTTTTTTTTGTACAAAATTCCAATATATAACTAATTTTATTAAAGTTAAAGGAAGATTTCAAAAAAATACTACAGATATGAACATTTTGTAGAACTCTCAACCAATGGAGCCTTACCCTTATATTCCCTAATTGACAGTTGAACCTCCTTAGGATATTCATCCATAGTCTATACAACTTGTATCAACTGTATATTCATAATTTTCGATAAAAATATTAGACATTGTTTTATATCATGGTCTCTACTTTCAGGTCCACTTGCTTCACAAACTTATATCTTGGAAGGAAAAATGGACATTGGTTTAATGTATGCCTTAATTGTGAACCTTCCATATCCAAAACATTTCAGAGTTGCTCTTACATTTTGTGTCCATGGATTTACTGTGGAAAATCCTCTCACATTTCATAGACCGGGTTGGCATAAATTTGGTTTCTTTGGTATTCTAAATCTAGAAATTAAGGCACCATTTTTTTGGTCTATCCCATATGTTTATTGTTTTTGTATATCCACATTTTCACTCATACAAACATATGCTATAGTTGCCCATCATACTCTCTTTATTTGTGAATTGGTGGTCAAGTAATGAGTCGATGCATGGTTTGATAGGGGTTGCTATATTCTTCTTTTTCCCATAATAAATATGTGGTTCCTTGTTCAATTCAACCAGAAATTAAAAACTAAAATCAACAAAGAACATGGATTAATGGATGGATGGATGTAGATTTCCTAGCATGAGATGTGATCATATTTATAACAACACTTATGGTTCCAAATTTATGTTCAATAACATGATCATATGTTGGCACAATTTACACAATTTCTCACTCTGGTGCTAAGGAATCATTGGGATTAAGGAATACTTCTTGTTGAAGAGGCTATGAATGGGAAAAATTGAAATTTTTTGTAATGTTGTCTTCACAAGTGTATGATGTTTATGTTTCTCTTTTATCTTTTATTTCTCATAATTTATTTGACATATGGTTGAATGTGATGAGTTTAAATTTGTTGTTCCTAGAATAAATTTGAACATTGTTTTAGATATCATCTATATTTCACATGTGGGATATGATTATGTCATGATACACACATTTCCAAAAGCATATCTTTCAAAACAATTTTCATATTGAAATTTGGAATTTTAGGTTTTTCCTATTGGTTTTCTTAAGAACTAAATTTGAGCATGGATATAATTAATTTTCATGGTAATGTTTGAGAACAAAAATATTTTTCATCAACACTCACAGTAAAGGAAAATTAAATTTCCATTAACTCTTAAGCACTCAAAACTTCACCTTTCACGTAAACCATTGGAACTTTGTGGGCTTGACCCTTCAGAACTAGCTCCCACTCCTACCTCAACGCATTCAAATTGGGCATC
>ML795337.1:35442-49337 GCA_009831015.1 Picea engelmannii
GAATGATTACAACTACCAAACAATTACTTTTGCAATGATCAACGAATTTCAATCCTTCCGAATTTTGCAAATAACTTGACAGTGTTCTCCAGAATGCAACTAAATTATGTATCAATCAAATCGAAATTCAATTCTCTAAAATGGAATTTAGTTTTGTATCGACCAACTAATTTCAAAACTCTGGGATGGAAAAAATATTCAAATTCGGATTTGCAAACAAATGTTAAATGACCCTCCGATATTCAAATTTTCAATTTACAATTCATTTTTTTACAGAAACCAATTAAATATGTAACCTCTGGATTTACAATTAGATTATTTAGTAATCAATCTAAGTTCTAAATTTCTGGAATTTCCAATATCTTGATAGTGACAATGTAAATTTAGTTTTCAGAAAATTCTATCTAATTGCAGCAACCAAACAATTTTTCTAAATTCTGGATTTACAATAATTGACAGCTAAAAATAAAAATTCAATTATGGGTTATAGTTTAAATTGGCGGCCATCATATAAACTTAAAATTCCAGAGCACACCATAGTTCTACAACGAACCCCCAATTTCTATTCCCAGAATTGTGTAATGATATTGTAGCGACTATATAAATTTAGTTTCTATATTACATAATAACTCTACAACAACATACAAATTTTATTCCAGAATTATAAATAGTTCTGCAACGAATTGCAAAATTCTAATGTACAAATTAACTCTTATGACAATTTAAAATAAAACTTTAGAAAATAAATACCACCACTAATGATGATGGAGATTTGAAGATGTTCTTCAGAAACTTGTGTTTTTGCTAATCACAGAGACTTCACCGATACCTCCAAACCAATGCTAGAGGTATTCTTATTCCCCCTTAGCTCTTCGAGCCACAAAGGGGCCACACACAAGAAACCAGAACGCAATAGCTCCAAATCTTTCCTCGCAAGGAAGATCTTACACTATTTTTCAAGCTTGGAATCCATACTCTCACAAGTAAAACAAGTCATACCAAATTTTGGGAGCATAAAATTCCTATCAAAAGTGAGATCCACTTCCCTTTTGCACCATTTGTTTTATAGGTAAATCCTCATTGACACTTGTCCACATGCACAAGTAATTCAAATTTTTAATTATTTTATTAGTGATTATTCACCCACCCACTTGTCACACTCTCCCCAAGTTGCACAAGTAATTACCCTTTTTGTTTTATTTAAAAATCTATTTTCCTTCACATTTCACAATGTGTTCCTATTTTCGCTCTTAATTCTCATTTAATGAGTGTCTCCTAATTAGATCTTAATTAGATTTTGATTAGAAGTCTTCTTTTAGTTAGATTTCGTGGTAGTTTGACTCAAGATACTATTCTATGTGTACAACTATTCTCAAGTTATTATTTCTTTCTATTTTAAAAATATCTTTTATTAATTTCATGCACACGTGTACATTTTATCCAACCTTTAAATTTTTATTCCTCATTTTTCTAGAGTTTTATTTTATCTAAAATATTTTAACTTATGTCATAATTCATTTTGTCCTTTATTTAAATTTAGACTTAGGCTTAGATTCTTGTTAGGCTTCTAAATTATAATTTACTCTTTAATTAATTATTTTATTCTAACAAGGTCTAACCATTACAATGTTTTCTATGCCACCTAGATTTGTTGACTCATGTTTTTATTATGCGACGTTCCCTTCAAGACACACCTCCGTGTTCCAAGGGTACCACTCGTCGTAGACTGGTTTTGGAAGTTTTTTTGACCCTTAGAGTCAACACTCCATTCGGTTGACCTTGTGAGAGACTAAGAGTTTCTAAGGAATAAAGATTCCTCCTTATTGCATGCCCCTTATAAATATTCGTGAGTGACAGTCTTAGTCCTCTCTCATGACATCGTGAACCTCTCAAACTAGGTAATTGTTAACCTACAGTTCATGCCACAACGAGAGTGCTAGTAGGTTGTGACAGGGACGCTTCCACATCTCTCCCTCACATGTTTGGTTTATGTGCATCGCCTCTTTACTCCTTATGTGAGTCGGATTAGCAAGCATCATCAAGCCTACATCCACTGACAAAAAAAATTTAATGATCCATATACATAAATCATAATTGTCACATACCCACTACCTCAATCAAATTTTTCGTTGATTTCTGCGGAATCCAAGCTCCCGAAGTACCTATGGAGGCCTAGCACAAGCTAGCTCTCTCTCTCTCTCTCTCTCTCTCTCTCTCTTATGTGATTGAGGGCCATGATCACAAGTCAAATAAACGCAGTACCTCTTTCGTGTTTCGCACCTCGACGCTACAGTGATGTCGAGTTGTTTGACTTGGCAACCGCTGAACCCCGACAGGGCTAGCGTTCGACCAATGGAGGTGAATCTCCATAGGGTTAGCAAACGACTAATAGAAACAAATCCCAACAGTGCTAGAGAACAACCAATGAGAACAGGCCCCGTCGCACGGTTATGTGGAGTACAGGTGGCAGAGAGGGAAACGCGACACGATGGTTGACATGACAGGAGGGGCCCCACTTCACATGCCACACTATTCCGGACCCCCCCCATTAAAGGTAGAATGGAAAGGAGGGTCTGGAATCCACCTGAACGTCGTTGATTGTGATGAGTTAATCTCGATCGTTCGAGAGTTGGGCGTCCAATTCCGGACCCCCCCCATTAAAGACAGAATGGAAAGGGGGCTCCAAAATGCATCCTCAGCCGTAGATCTGGGTGGGTGGACTCTGGCCATCAAGATCTGTTCGCTACTTACCCTAAGGCGCGCTCGCACCCCAACGTAAAATTGACATATCTTCCTCACATCGGACGGTCGTTGCAGACCCTGAGATTTCCCGAAGGAATCTTGTCCCTTCATCGGGGGTTATCATCACGAGAGTCCGAACTCTCGATCACGGGACTCCCGAATTCTCAATCCTTGGTTTCCCGATGCGGTTAATCTCTCAACACATATCCCTCATAAATCAGACGATCCAGATCTGTCCCAGGGTTTCCGCCATGGAAAATACTGAACTCTTGTCAACAGGAATTCCGATTCCGTGATTCTCGACTTCCCGAAATGGGTGATCTCCTGATGCGTGGCCTCCATTAGTCAGATGGCTCAGATCTACTCCGGGGTTTCCACCATGAAAAATCCCAAACTCTTGTCAACAGGAATCCCAATTCCGTGATTCCCGATTTCCCTAAATGGGTGATCTATTGACACATGGCCTCCGTTAGTCGGACGGCTCAGATCTACTCTGAGGTTTCCACCATGGAAAATCATGAACTCTTGTTAATAGGAATCTCGATTCCGCGATTCCCGATTTCCCGAAATGGGTGATCTATTGACACGTGGCCTTCGTCAATCGAACGACCTAGATCTATTCTGGGGTTTTTCACCCCTATACACTAGAGTCATAACCCTCTTGTAACTCCTAACAAATCCAACGGCTGTCGGATTTTTCAGCCAAGATCTGACGGCTCATAATAGCTCCTACCCAGACATTCTTCCACGACTCCCTGGGCATGGAAAAGATCTACGGTTCAGATACTCTCATGAACCTTGGGGGTCTACGGTCTGAAACTCTTCGCTACCCACGAGAACATAGGAAACCAAGTGGTAAGGAATTTAATGCCCTACTATCTCCTACTAATCTAATGGTCGTGGGTGACCGTAGATTCCCCAACGAAATCTCGTCCGTCATTTAATACCGATCAGGTTAAGATACTTATCTTTCCAGCTTCCTCTTACCAAATCTAACGGTCACAAGTGACCACAGATCTCTCGACGAGATCTCATCCGTCGATTCGTTACCTCATCCTTATGGTGTCATCTCGGTTTTCAAGAGGGTCGTTCCTCCTTATGCAGGGTTACTAAGGCCTTACGCCTTCACAACCGCCTTCCTGGTTCTTGATGGGTTTTTCAAGGAGGGTATCTCTATGGGGAGATTCACTTAGGATACTACCTAAGGTACGTAACGAGGTCGTCCTCCCGAGAACCAGACGTGAAGTCTGAGTTAGTTCAGTAAACATGTAAATAACAATTCATGAGGACATAAGCCATACATAGTCCTTCCATACAATTACACAACTACTAGTGCTGAGAAAAGCACCATATAGACATTCTTATAATGAAATCATTCACAGTTTCACAACCTATAAGCATAATTATCATAATACATATAATTCAAGATGCCAAAGGCAAAACACTTATCAGAAATAACACCAGGGGTTAAGCAACTGCTGAGAGGGGTGCTTGTTTTCACCCAACCGTAGGCTTAGCGACTCCCATCGGATTTACCACTAGCCACCCCCGAGATGAGACCACGATGGTGTGAGACTGCGTCTCTGTCTGCCAGTGACTAGGAGAGAAGGTTGCAATCCTTCCTCTCTGCTATCACTCACTCTACATAATGCCAGAGTTCTCCCCTCGTGTTTGCCCCCAATTGCTTCTACCCCACACCTTATCCTCTTGCGAGGTTGCATGTGGCGTGATTACCCTCGTGTTGATCAGGCCTGACGGCTCTACAGATGGGAGGTTCACCTCCCATACCTCATTAAACCATCTACCTACCAGCCTGTGAGACATTTAATTTAGGGCCAACAAGCCGCTTTTGGTTCTCCGGGCCAGTGGAGTCCAAATACGGTATTAATTTTCGGTGGAAGTTAACGCCACCTTTTCAGGTGCCTTCCACCGCCATCATGGTCTCTTTTTCTACACATCCCCTCTCAGCGGTCCTGCAATAAATTCATAATGTTATTCACATTTATTTACCTTTTCCATAAGGTCCATTTACATCACATATTCACATTTATGAGTTTGCCACAGTTCTAGCCAATCCAGTTATTTTTACAAACTAGGGGGAAAAAGGTGTTACAATTCCCTCCCCCTTAAAAGGAATATCGTTCTCGATGTTCTTATCTACTAACATGAATTGCATGTACAAAAGTAAACAAAATCAGATATGCTTGTCTCATGGCATCCTCCATTTCCCATGTAGCCTCATTTAGGCCAAAATGTTTCCACTATGCCTTGAACTGGGCAATGGTTCGGTTCCGGAGTGGGGTTTCCTTTCTGTCCAATATGCATTGGGGTTCTGGTAGAAATTCTCCCTCCAGTTACACCTGGATCACAGACCAGTCAATTATATGATTAGCATCATGTTCATATTTCTTCAATAATGAAACATGGAAAACATTATGTGCTTTTACTATGAGAGGAAGTGCTAGCCGATAGGCTACAAGTCCCACTCTATCTAGAACCTCAAAGGGTCCACAATACCGGGGTGCCAACTTGGCACAAGCTCCCATTTTTAGGGAACTCCTTCTGAGCTTAATTCTGAGATATACATGGTCTCCCGTTTTGAACTCTCTTGGAATTATCTTTTGATCGGCATAACTTTTCTGTCGGTTCTGAGCGACCTTCAGATTTTGTTTTATTTGAGTCACTTGTTGTTCCATTTCTTTCATCATGTCAGGTCCAAAAGAAATCCTATTTACAGGATTACTCCAGCTGATGGGAGTATGACACGGCCTACCATAGAGGACCCCGAAGGGACTCATCTTTAAGGAAGCTTGGTAGTCGTTGTTGTAGGTGAATTCTACCAATGGAAGGTAGTCTTCCCATTTCCTGGGTTGATGCATTACATGCATCCTTAACATATCCTCTAATATCTGATTCACTGTTTCTGTTTGTTCATCGGTTTGAGGGTGATAGGCGGTGCTGAAAAACAATTTGGTCTCCAATCCAACCATCAGTGATTTCCAAAAATTGGAAGTAAATTTTGTGTCTCTGTCGGACACTATCTCCTTCGGCATACCATGTAGTCTGAATACCTCTTTCATAAATATCTGGGCGATATCTATCGCCTTGCAAGTTGATTTGATGGGGATGAAATGAGAAGACTTGCTCATTTTATCCACCACTACCATAATGGCGGCATTCTGTTTGGTTGAAGTTGGCAATCCAGTGATAAAATCCATGGAGATGGTTTCCCATTTCCATTCTAGGATGGGTAAAGGGTGTAGTAGTCCTGCTGGGTGTCGATGTTCTGCTTTAACCTGTTGTCACTCTATGCATTGGGCCAAATATTTGACTATGTCTTTCTTCAATCCAGGCCAATAAAATTGTTTCCGGGTGGCAGTGATCATTTTCTGGTATCTTGGGTGACCAGTGTATGGTCTTTTATGTAGTTCATCCATAATGAACCTCTTCAAGTCGTCACAATTTGGAATGTACAGTCTATCTCTGTAAATGAGCAGACCTCCTTCGGTCATCTGGTAGCCTTCATACTTTAATCCAGAGGGTTCTTGCTATAGGTACAGGGTCACGGTCTAAACGAAGGGATCTGTCTCTTGTGCATTTCTGACTCTGTTCTTGACATCTGTCTCGCACGTACTCACCGTTGCCAGGTGAATTATTTTCATGCTTCTTTTCAGGGCATCCACCACCCTATTCTCTTTCCCTTTTATGTGTTTGCTTTCAAAATCAAATTCGCTAAGGAGGGCCATCCATCTAGCTTGTCTAGCATTGAGCTTTGGTTGGTCAAACAGATATCGCAATCCATAGTGATCTGTCATAAGTACAAATTTTCTTCCCAAGAGGTAATGCCTCCACATTTTTAAGGCATGCACTATGGCAGTCAGTTCTAGATCATGAGTCACATAGTTGAACTCATGTTCGTTCAATTTTCGGGATTCATAGAAGATTACCTTTCCTTCCTGCATAAGGACTCCTCTGAGCCCTTCTTTACAGGCATCTGTGCACACAAGGAAGGCAGCTTCTGGGTCAACAATTTTCAACACGGGTGCGTGGGTTAGTAGATGTTTAAAGGTTTTAAATCTTTCTTCACATTATTGTGTCCACATAAATTTTGTCCCCTTCTTCTGGAGGGCAGTGATTGGACAACCAATCTTGGAGAATCCTTTTATAAATCTCCTATAGTATCCAGCCAATCCCATAAAGGATCTGATGTCTGAGACATCCTTTGGGGTAGGCCATTCCATGATAGACCTGATCTTGTCAGGATCTATTGCTACCCCTTCCTCGAATAGAACATGTCCCAAGTAATGTACTTGATTCTGAAAGAAGTCACATTTGTTGAATTTAGCATAGAGTTGATGCTCTCTTAGCACTTGCAGCACAAGTCTAAGATGCTCTTCATATTCTTCTCTATTCTTGGAGTAGATTAATATGTCATCAATAAAAACTAGTACAAATTTATCTAAAAATTAACTGAGTACATTGTTCATTAAGCACATGAAAGTGGCAGGGGCATTGGTTAACCCGAATGGTACTATCACAAACTCATAGTGACCATACCGTGTCCGGAAAGTGGTTTTATGGATGTCTTCACCCTTGATTCGGACTTGATGGTATCCTGACCTCAAGTCAATCTTTGAGAAAATAGACGCGCCTCCCAACTGATCGAATACTTCATCGATCATGTGCAAGGGGTACTTGTTCTTTATGGTTACTTTATTAAGTTGTCTATAATCTATACACAGTCTAAGGGTGCCATCCTTCTTTTTCACAAAAAGGACTGGTGCTCCCCATGGGGACACGCTGGGTCGAATATAACCCTTGTCAATCATTTCTTTCAGTTGCAATTTGAGTTCAACTAACTCAGGTATGCTCATCCAGTAGGGTGTCCTAGACACCGGCACCGCTCCTAGTGTGAGCTCTATCGAGAAGTCAATGTCTCCTCTCGGAGGTAGACCCGGTACCTCTTCTGGAGACACATCTCTGTATTCTCTCAGGATAGGGTGATCATCAGGGCTTGGTCTAGCACCTTCAGATGTTTTTAACACCTGTATTGCATATAGGGGACATTCCTTCCGGCAATACTTTCTCATTTGCAGGGTTGATATTTGTCTCACCGAGATTGGTTTTTGGATCCCTTGAAGGGTTATCCGTTTTCCTTCTTTGCTCACACATTCTAAGGTTTTATGGTAACAGTCTAGTTTGGCTTTATGGGCGGCCAACCAGTCCATACCAATCAATAGATTGTATGATCCCAGGGGTAATATGTTAAGGGTTTCATGGGTGGTAAATTCACCCAACATTAATTGGCAAGCTGGTATGGCCTCTACTACCTTTCTTTTGGTGCCAGTGGCTAACTGTACCAACCACGGCTTGGTTTGTTTTTGTGGCTGTAACTTACACCTTTCAACAACTCTAGGGGCTATATAACTCAAATTGGAACCAGGGTCAATCAAAACAGACATTGGATGGTTGAAAATCATACCTTCTATTTCCACCACTGAAGCTTGGTGGTCAACTTGGTTATTATCCAATGCTGCATAAATCTGCGACACACTTCTTGCCACATCATTGATTGTGGTAGCTTCCTGAATGTTATAAACTTTATGACTGTTCTGTTGTCGATGTGGACAGTCTCTCAGGAGATGCTCTTCTCCGCAATGCCAACATTTCAGAGGTTCTCTTTTTGGGTCATTAGTCTTCACTGGTATATGTCCAGAAGTTTTATTTCCATCCACCAAGGGGAAGTTCTGCTGGAGTACACTCCAGGCTGGATAGTTTGTTCTGGGGTTCTTCTTGTAGTTTTTAAATCATGAGGATTTGATCCCCTTTTTCTGAAATTTCGAACCATTCTTCTGTCTCCAGTCTCCATGAGACTCTGCTCGATGTCCATATTGTTCATGACAATATGTTGCCTTTCGAATAGTATCTTCTAAGGTCTTTGGCTCGTCGAATTCAATTCAGTTCCGGTATTCCTTGGGTAGCCCACTGATGAAGTGTTGCGCCTTTGCCTTTTCTACTTTAAGGTAGGGTACATATCTCAATAAGTCGAGGAATTTGTTGACATATCCCTCTATAGTGAGTTGCACCTATTTGAGTTCATAAAAATCTTTAGCCTTTTCGTCGAAATATCTTTCTGACAAATACTTCTTCCGGAAGTACTTTTCAAATTGTTTCCAAGATAGGTCCTCCTCGCGGACCCCTTTCATATTCTTAAGGTCTTCCCACCAAATGGAAGCCTTTCCATTTAGATTGAAAGTGGCCATGCGGGCCTTCAAATTCTCTGAAAAATCATGGACTCTGAAATATTTCTTCAGTCCAAGTAGCCAGGCCTCGGCTTCCTCTCCCTTCTTTACCTCACCATTGAAGGAGGGAGGTTTGGCCTTTCTAAATTCCTCAAATGTATGACCCTTGGAAGTCTTTTTCTTCTTATGTTTTCTTTGAGGATAGGAACTGGCCCTGCTACTGGAAGAGTCTTCTGAATCGCCAGCTTCCTTCTCAGTGGAATCATCTGGAACTGGTCCCTTACCTCTGGGGTGGAACTTTCTTGAAGTGCTTCTCTCAGTATGGCCACTGACACGACCATGTTTCTGTACTTCGGGTTCATGTTGCATTTTTCATTGTAGGTCGGATAAGATCTGCAGTAACACTGCATTAATTTCAGTTTTCTTTTCTTGTTCTTTCATCATCCTTTCATTGTTGGCCTTGCAGCTTTGCAACTCAACCATGAGACTCCTCACAGTCTCGGCTAGGTCTTGAGGGGTTCCTATTGCTCTTCTTTCATCAGACTCTTCGTCTCTATTGTGGGAGCCTTCTCCCACCTCTTGGTGAGTTACCATACTCTTCGTCTGTAAATTCCCGCGGCTGATCGTCCGCTTAGGTGAAAATACAAACGCTGGTTGTTAGTCAAGAGTTAGATATATTTTTATAATCTGTGCATAATTTATAACTCTTTCACATGCATACATAGTTGGGTTCTCGTTTCCAAGTTTTCAATCCTGGACATGAGAGTTATGTTAGGGGGTTTCTCTTCATAGGAGTACTTCAAACAAAGCTTATGCACAACTCATTCATGAGCCCAATTAGGCCGAGTGTTGTAACCATGCTCTGATACCACTTTGTCACATACCCACTACCTCAATCAAATTTTTTCATTGATTTCTGTGGAATCCAAGCTCCCGAAGTACCTATGGAGGCCTAGCGCAAGCTAGCTCTTTCTCTCTCTCTCTCTCTCTCTCTCTCTCTCTCTCTCTCTCTCTCTCTCTCTCTTATGTGATCGTGGGCCGTGATCACGGGTAAAATAAACGCAGTACCTCTTTCGTGTTTCACACCTCGGCGCTATAGTGATGTCGAGTCGTTTGACTTGGCAACCGTCGAACCCCGATAGGGCTAGCGTTCGGCCAATGGGGGAGAATCCCCACAGGGTTAGAAAATGGCTAATAGGAACAAATCCCAACAAGGCTAGAGAACAACCAATGAGAAAAGTACCCGTCGCACGGTTATGTGGAGTACAGGTGGCAGAGAGGGAAACGCGACATGATGGTCGACATGACAGGAGGGGCCCCACTTCACACGCCACACTATTCCGGACCTCCCCCCATTAAAGGCAGAAAGGAAAGGGGGGTCTGGAATCCACCTAAACGCCATTGATTATGATGAGTTAATCTCGAACATTCGAGAGTTGCGCGTCCAATTCCGAACCTCCCCCCCCCATTAAAGGAAGAATGGCAAGGGGGATCCGGAATGCATCCTCAGCCGTAGATCTGGGCAGGTGGACTCTGGCCATCCAGATCTATTCGCTACTTACCCTAAGGTGCACTCGCGCCCCAGCGTAAAACTGGCATCTCTTCCTCACATCAGAAGGTCATTGCAGACCCTGATATTTCCCGAAGGAATCTCATCCCTTCATCGGGGGTTATCATCACGAGAGTCCGAACTCTCGATCACGGGACTCCCGAATTCTCAATCCTTGGTTTCCTGATGCAGTTAATCTCTCAACACGTGTCCCTCATAAATCAGACTATCCAGATCTATCCTGGGGTTTCCACCATGGAAAATCCCAAATTCTTGTCAATAGGAAAAATGATTCCGCAATTCTCGACTTCCCGAAATGGGTGATCTCCTAACGTGTGGCCTCCATTAGTCGGATGGCTCAGATCTACTCCGGGGTTTCCACCATGGAAAATACCAAACTCTTGTCAACAGGAATCCCGATTCCGCGATTCCCGATTTCTCGAAATGGGTGATCTATTGGCACGTGGCCTCCATTAGTCGGACGACTCAGATCTACTCTGGGGTTTCCACCATGGAAAATCCTAAACTCTTGTCAACAGGAATCCCGATTCCGCGATTCCGGATTTCCTGAAATGGGTGATCTATTGACACGTGGCCTTCGTCAATCGAATGACCTAGATCTATTCCATGGTTTTTCGCCCCTATACACTGGAGTCTTATCCCTTGGGTAACTCCTGATAGATCCAACGACTGTCGGGTTTTTCAGCCAAGATCTGACAGCTCATAATAGTTCCTACCCATGCATTCTTCCATGACTCCCTGGGCGTGGAAAAGATCTACGGTTCAGATACTCTCATGAACCTTGGGGGTCTACGGTCTGAAACTCTTTGCTACCCACGAGGACATAGGAAACCAAGTGGTAAGGCATTTAATGCCCTACTATCTCCTACTAATCTAATGGTTGTGGGTGACCAAAGATTCCTCGACGAAATCTCGTCCGTCGTTTAATACCTATCAGGTTAAGATACTTAACTTTCCAGCTTCCTCTTACCAAATCTAATGGTCACGAGTGACCACAGATCTCCCGACGGGATCTCATCCGTCGATTCGATACCTCATCCTTATGCTGTCATCTCGGTTCTCAAGAGGGTCGTTCCTCCTTATGCAGGGTTACTAAGGCCTTACGCCTTCACAACCGCCTTCTCGGTTCTTGATGGGTTATTCAAGGAGGGTATCTCTATGGGGAGATTCACTCAGGATACTACCTGAGGTAGGTAAGGAGGTCGCCCTCCCGAGAACCAGATGTGAAGTCTGAGTTAGATCACTACGCATGTAAATAACAATTCATGAGGACATAAGCCATACATAGTCCTTCCATACAATTACACAACTACTAGTACTGAGCAAAACACCATATAAACATTCTTATAATGAAATCATTCATAGTTTCACAGCCTATAAGCATAATTATCAGAATACATATAATTCAAGATGCCAAAGGAAAAACACTTATCAGAAATAACACCAGGGGTTAAGCAACTGCTGAGAGGGGTGATCGTTTCCACCCAACCGTAGGCTTAGCGACTCCCAGTGGATTTACCACTAGCCACCTTTGAGCTGCGACCACGATGCTGTGAGACTGTGTCTTTGTCTGCCAATGACCAGGAGCGAAGGTTGCAATCATTCCTCTCTGCTATTACTCACTCTGCATAATGCCAGAGTTCTCCCCTTGCATCTTCCCCCAATCGCTTCTACCCCATGCCTTATCCTCTTGCGAGGTTGCGTGTGGCACAATTACCCTCATGCTGATAAGGCCTGACGGCTCTACGGATGGGAGGTTCACCTCCCATCCCTCATTAAACCCTCTACCTACCAGCCTGCGAGACATTTAATTTAGGGCCAGCGAGCCGCTTTTGGTTCTCCGAGCCAGTGGAGTCCAAATACGGTATTAATTCTCGATGGAAGTTAACGCCACCTTTCCAGGTGCCTTCCACCGCCATCGTGGTCTCTTTTTCTGCACATCCCCTCTCAACAGTCTTGCAATAAATTCATAATGTTATTCGCATTTATTGACCTTTTCCACAAGGTCCATTTACATCACATATTCACATTTATGGGTTTGCCACAGTTCTGGCCAGTCCAGTTATTTTTACAAACTGGGGGAAACAGGGTGTTACAATAATGTAATAAATCATATGTCACATGTGTGTGAAATGAAATACTCAAACAAATATAATCCACTTCCTGACTCAATCCAGAGTCCAAGGAAGTCTATTGATGCCATCAACACCTGTCATATGTCTTGTAAACTTAGGAAAAATATTCAATAATATCTGGCAATACATATACATCTAAATAACAATAAGTCACAATACATCATCATCATCATATGCAACTCATAATTGAAACAAAAGCATAATGCACCATAACCATATCACTTGCACGCAAGTGTCCTCAAAGAATAAGTAAATATAAGTGTGCTCAGTAGAAAAGGATGTTACATATATCTTTCTTCCATCTCAAAATTTCAGGGTCAGAAACTTCTCAGAACATAAGTTATAGCGAAATGTAAAACCTTCTTGAATTTTAGCCTAATTTGGAGAGCGAACTTGTACAACATGTCATGCACTCAATCTTTGATATCTGATTCTGAAACTCACACAAAAGATACTATAGAATGTATTATTTCCAATGCAATTGGTATCACAGAATTTGGATTCTCTATGAATAATTTATGATTGTTTTACCCGGAACACCTGTTTGACACTAGTTTCAGGACTAGTAAAAAACTCTATCTTCCACAGAGTGTATCTCCAAAAATACAACAAACCAGAATCTAAATTTTTTTCCACAAGTACCTTGACATGTCTTCTCGACCTCCTCAAATTTTTTCTATCGGAATTATTCTAGAAAACATGTTATAGTGAAACTGGTAAGATGACCTTTAAATAACATACCTTAGATCACATCATTACAAGACTTCATCCTCCCTTGTAATTTCTCCCTTCTTCACTTTCCCTCTGAAATTCACCTCAAATATCCTTGCTTACATCATATAATAATCACTTTCTCACTTAGATAAATATTCAATGAACTTGTGTGTGTGCAAATGAGAGGATATTGATGTGCATTTATACTTTTCCAAGTGACTTATTTTCCTCACTTTATGGATGACCTGTATTTTCTTGTTATAATTACATTGTACCCTTTAATTAATGATTTGTAACATCTTGTTGTAACCATTTAGGGGCTTCTTAACCAATCTTTGGGGCTTCCAAATTCATGACCTCATAAATCCTCGACCATGGGGAACTACATGACGTACCACTTGGCGTTGGAAATGGAATGACAAAGACTATTCATCTATGGGGATTTTGTATACACTTGAAGTATTCTTCAACCTCATTTTCTTCAGTCAACTT
>ML795337.1:61471-80021 GCA_009831015.1 Picea engelmannii
GTTGAAGAAGTCTATAACCTTTGACATCTTCAGAATAACCAACAAATATACACTTCTCACTTTTAGGTTGCAATGCTTTCCTTTTCTCATCAGGAATGTGAGCCCATGCTATATTGCCAAATACACGGAAGTGACTTACATCTAGTTTAATTTTATTCCAAGCTTCTTCCGGTGTTATATTTTTAAGATCCTTTGTGGGAGTGCGATTGACTATGTAATTTGCTCAATTGATCGCTTCCACCCAATACTTTAGACTTAATCCCTTATATTGGATCATACAATTTTCCATTTCTTTTATTGTGTGGTTCTTTCGTTCAGCAACACCATTTTGTTGTGGTGTATATGGAACAACGTGTTTCGTTTGGATGCCCTGTGTAGTGCAGTAACTTTTAAAATTATTGTTCACATATTCGCCTCCATTATTTGTTCTTAACTTTTGAATTTGATGTCCAGATTGCTTTTCTACAAGAGCCTTGTAGGCCAAAAACTTTTCAAAAAATTCGCTCTTAAGTTTTAAGAAGTAAACCCAAGTACATCTGGAAAAATCATCAATGAAAGTTAAGAAATACTTGCACCCAGAAAAGGAGGGAGAAGAAAGTGGACCACACAAATCATTGTGAACAAGCTATAAATGGCCCGAGGCGTGCCAAGTGGCACGTTTGTCAAAATTGTCCTGATGATGTTTTTCGAGAACACAACCGGCAAAAACACCATGTCTGCATGAAATAAGAGGAAGACCATTCGCCATCTGTTGATTACATAGTTGTTGCAGTGAGCGATAGTTTAGATGACCAAACCGCTCATTCCAAAGTTTTCTCAAGTCATCTCTATGAGAAACAAAAACTCATGAAAAAGCTGATGACCCAAAGTTGTCAAACTTGTACAACCTGGTAATATCATCAACAATTCCATTTGCAAGAACATGCTTAGGATCTTTTAGATCCTTGATTACAACTTGGTGAGGTGAAACTCGACGGTTTTACCTTCACCTGAATGAGTGATTTGATATACTGATAGAAGGTTACAAGAAAGACTTGGAACACATAATACATCATTGAAATGACCATTATCTACTTGAACTGTTCCATATCCTACAACACTAAGAGATCTATCATCACCAACAAATATTTTCTTGGTGTTACATTCATTTAAAGCAGAAAATATGGTTTTATCCTTAGTCATATGATAAGATGCTCCTGAATCAATAAGCCACTCATCAAAAAAAGAAGTAGTAGTAGAATTTGAATTGAAGGAGAAACCAGAAGCAGAAAGTGCATGTCTGTGAGAAGAAGAAGTAGAGTCCATACTGATGTTGTGATTCTTCATTGCTGCTTCTAAAGATGCCATCTTCTTGAAACATTTGGACTGATCATGACCATCTTTATCACAAAAGTTGCAATGTCTGTTAGTATTCTTACTTTTATATTTTGCTCCTTTGTCACCAGTGGGAGTTGAAGCTGTCTGAGCAGGTTTGGGACCCTTATGTTGTTTGTTGTTGTAGCGAGGATGTTGCTTCTTGGGATACTTGGGTTTATCTTTCTGCTAGGTAACTAAGGCTTTGTTGGAGGGACTTGTAGTGTTGATCACTCCAAATTGTACAAGCTTATCTTCCTCTCGAATCAAAGAAGAAAAAAAGGACTCAAGAGTGGGTTTTTCATAAGCTTCTTCTGCTATAGCCTCTCTCATGGCATAAAAGGTAGATACAAACACAGAATATGCACTACCTATGTTAGAAAGAATAAGATAGATGCAACACTCTTCCTCCATCTTTATCTTACATTCTTCACATAAAATTATGAGTGTTTTAAACCTAGATAGATAGTCTCCAAGGCAAGAAAAATCATTTGGACTCAAGGTCAATATTTTATTTGCTAACTGTTGTGCTCGAATAATATTGAGTTTACCAAACACAGATTCAATCGTGTTCCAATCTTCTTTGGGGTCATCAATATCTTGAAGGTGGTACCTTAAATCAAGAGAGATGTAAATTCCGATTAGTCCACGTGTTTCATCATTCCTATTATCCCACTTGGATTTCTTATCAGCATCAGTGGGTGCTTTTTTCTTTCCCAAGGTAATCCGGTACAAGCCTTTACTTCTTAATAAATCTTCCATATGAAATTTCCATTGGAAGTAGTTGTTGTTGGTAAGCAAGACAATACTTGTAGAATCCATATTAAATATGCCAATAATGTGGATTTAAAAACTGAAACTGATTATCTATATTGAAAGAGCTCGAAAATTTAAGCGGTTTTAAAAAAAAAACGGCACTGAAAACGGACTTCCTATGTTAGAGTTATGCCCTTTTAAATAAAGGCACAATCAGTAACCAAATGACCACATGATTGTGTAAGTTGTTTTATGAAGTGACCCACTTTTATAAAGAGAAGTGGGGATCACTTTTACAATGAAGTTACTTTATAACATAAAATATGCATGCAAAATAAATAACTCTAAAATAAAATATTAAAGCTACTTATAGTGATTCACTTTTATACTTGAAGTGAAATACACTTTACAATTTTAGCATGAACTTTTTCAAAAAAGGTAATAAAAGAGAGACTTGAACTCAAGACCTCTTACTTAATAAGTAAACTTTTAACCAAATGATCTAGCAAAAAATATTGTAATGTTTAGAAGGAGGATTGTTGTTGTTGTTGTTGTGCTAAAAATAAACTCTTTTCACACAAGAAAAAAATTTTGCTTCTCGATGACAACAAGGGTTAGATCTCGGTTAGCTTACCCGGAAGATGCACATTTTCCTATCTGTTTTTTATTTGCCGAGATCGCACAGGGCTCGGGGAAAATATAATACGCAGATCTAAAAGAGTAGAAACCCGGAAATACATAAAAAAAAAAACGAAATAAAACCAAAATACTACTCTGCAAAAATTTAAAAAAATGTGTATTCAAGCTTTATACCTCCGGATCTGACTGTAATGGTCGTATCTTGGGAAAACAAAAACCTTTTCGAGTGAAACAAAAAGTGTTCCTGACTGAAACGAGCACTCTAGACGCAATGGTATAGTCCTCTCAGCCCAAAAATGTACGAAAATGATAGAAAATGGAGATGAGGCAACTCGGCTTCACGATCTCGATCTACAACAAGAGCGGGTCTTCAAACAGGCTCTGATACCATGTTCGACAACACAGGTATTCCAATAGAGGAAGAACACCTTCAGTAACCACTCACATAACCAGATCAAAGATCAACACACCGATGTTTTCACGTGGTAAAACCCCTACGGGGAAACATCCATGGCCCCAGCCAACGCGGCCACTTGGAGCAGTTTTATTAATGCAAAGAAAAAGATTACATAGAGATTTTACAAGAGATTTTCTCAAAATCGATCATGCAGAAAATGACCCTCCATGCTCTTTAAATAGAGATGATGAACCAATCGGGTGTTAAGCCACGGATCAATGGACGTTAAGATTGAGGAGAGTATGAACCGTCAAATCACTCTATGTCGGGAACATATCATGACCGTCGGATTTCCTGACTACAAATGCATACTAATGCATACTAAAGAAACACACTAAGAAAAACACTTTTACCTAACGACACATTAGACTAAGTAGATCTTAACTAACTCCTAAGTGTCTAAATATCCTAACAGTCAGAAGGAACTCGAGTCAACCTTGAGGGTTGTGGAATGGTACGTTGGGTACCTTTTCATGATAGCTTCCTATGGGCTCAACCAATCCCTCCATGCTTACATTCATTGGGGTGGTTGGTTTCTCAACCACGAGTCCTTTTCTCATTAACTGATTTGTCCTTGGGATCAAGTTAAGGGTTATTATTCCAGATCAGATATTTCAGCAAGGAGGATTGGGTCATCTTAGCATGATGAACCCCTCTCTATGTTCCCTCAATATTTCCTCTAGTCGTATCATGACCAATACTCAAGGCTTCACCCTTATAGTCAAATGTTGGTAGTGACAATTAAACGATACTACATTTACATTGTTTTCATGACATGGCATAGAAATCATTAATCATGAATAATTACAAGTTGGGGTAACCAGGGGTGTTACATCTAGTGGGGAAACATAAAAAAATACCTCATCCTTGAAGGGATTAATGTCGTAGGATAGGTGACACTAATGGTTGATGCATAGATATTGACCCTGGAAAAATTTCTCTACGTTGTATGGTTGTGGGTTTGGTGTTGTCGAAAATCCCAACTACTTGATGACCTTTGTTATGGAAATTGTTTCCACACTCTATGCATCATTCTTTGGTGGCCTACCCTTTCCCTCTACAGACTCATTTCCCCCATTTTTCTCAGTGAAAAGTCAAAAATTCAAAATTTTGAACATATACGTGGGCTACAATTATACAACTTGCGTATACACATGTTGCTCCATTACAACTTGCGTACATCAATTTTTGTTCTCAAAATTAAAAATATTTTGGATTTTACATGCCGAGTCGTGGGATCCATGATCCTTGGCCTTTGATATGATGAAAACACTCTGATTCAACCCTTCAATTCCCTTTGGAGGATATAAATGAATCCATATACAAGATTTGAAAGGAAGGAGAAAACGTTGAGAGAAAGTACACTCTCAAGAAATGTTTCCTCATGTTACAACCTTGAGTCTGCATACCTTAGTCCTTTAATTCTGAAATCTCCTTATGTTCATCCCCCAAGATCTCCCTATATTTTGAAGGAGGAACCCAATTACTCCTATAACTTGTGAGCTTGCCTTGTAGAGGATTGAAGTGGTGAAGGCCCAGGTGGAGGGACTTAGTTTCCTGGTTTCGACAAGTTGTTGATACAAGAGGTTGTCACCTATGTACTCTTGTTGTTTGTATTAATAGAAATAATATTTTCTCGTCCAATTATATGTTGAAAATGTTATATTATTTTCCATGGTTAAATTTTCTATACATGTTAATGGATTATGTTAGTTTATATGCTAACATTTCATACATTTTCCATATGCTTGTGTATATTGGATGTTGAGGACAAGTTGTAGGTATCAGGAATTGAATTATGAGCTCAAATGTGGTCTCCTATGAACGTCCAGAAGAGGTAGGATTCTAGCCTTTCTTTTGTTGGCATTTCCATTTATCTAGAATAATTGAGATTTGAGTTGATTTCTTGGTGTCGTTTTCCCTGTTGTGGTCCTACTCCATGTTAACGCTCTGTAAATTCCCAGAGGTTGTCAGGAGGTAGAAGAAATTTAGCAGAGGTAAATTTATCCAACCACTTTGAAACTGGGATCTAGCCCTGCCAGTTTCAGAGAGGGATCTCTCTGTAAGATATAGATATGTTCGGGTTTAAATATTAGGCTAGTTAAATTAATCAGATTTTTGTTGTTTTGTTTTATAAATATGGCTGAAATATTGCTCACGCATCCATTGGGATATGGGGTCTGTGTTATGAATTTGGATCAGAGAACAAATTTTATAAGTTTTCTTCACAGGGCAAGGTAATGAAAATGTTGGACCCTTTAGAATTTAAAGTGATGGCAAGGCAGAAAAGGTGAGATAATCAATCACAACAAAGAAGAATTTAAGAATTTCTTTATGACAATATCAAAAGAATAACATTCAGATCTTTAAAATCTAGGAACAAAGTATACAAAGATAAATTCTTCACTTAATCTTATTTTAAATGATTCGAGACTGAACACATATTGGTAACGAAGTAAGGAAAAAATTAAACAATGAGAAATAACATCACCAACATCAACACACATGAATCATGTGAATCGTCCTTATATTACTGGTAGATCTCTCAAAAATGATTACAGATTATAGCTTGCTTGGGTATAAAGATCAACCCTCAATACTTCAAAGTATGAAGTACTTATAGAAAATTACAATTCGATCCTATCATTAATGATCAGGATGTGATAGAATCAAAATCTAACTAACTAGATAACAAAATATAGAATTGTAGGAAATGCGAATGATCTGTCGGATTCTTTGTGTTGATTTCGGGGAAAGGTTGTTGGTGAGTCACCAACTTGACTTTGAATGTTCCGTGAGTTGACCTGGACATCCACATCACCATCTAGTTGATCAGGTCACAAAGATATTCCCATCTCTACTGACTGGAAATAGTAACTTTGAGTAGCCTTCGGTATACTTCATCTATCTTTGTGTACTTAGAAAAGGTGGGCTTGATGATGAAAAGGTACTTTATCTCGTGTTGGATACTTAGGTCCAACTATAGAGTTTCCAAGAATGACTTGCCCGTGAGGCTGCCCTGTATGCCTTCAAACCTAGACCCGTCCTTTGCTACTATGAGGATATTTTGTTTGTAGTCTGAGAGAGTAATCAACTTGTTATTGATCACAAATAAGATTGGGATACCTTTCTTCTGCAAAGAATTGGTCTTGATGAAAAACCTATGTACTGCAACATCCATTTTCTAAAATCTCTCTTTGAGTTGTAGCATTAGCCCTCTCTTGGTCAAGACTTTATTGACTTCAAGAATAATTTCAGTCATGTCCTTAATTTTTGGGGCTTCCAACTCTTCTTTTGGTTTAGAATTGAGGAATCTATTGATCCCATTTTCCTCTATAGGCATTTCTCCCAATTGTCCCTTTATCTTATTGATGGCTTGTCTGGCTCTCTGAACTGGGTCATGTTGTTCAAACATAATTTGTATCAAGGGCCATATTCGTGTCACTAATTGATAGATGTACATCCAAATATTTTCCTTAGCCTCTAACAATGTCTTATCCATGATTGTTTCCTTATGCAGCTGTTGTAGTTCTTGTTTGAGCCTCTGTGATTTATGCATATTAGTGTTATAGTTGGCCTGGAACATTGTTGGCCCTTGACCAAGTTTTGAGGATCCTTGGTCATGTTTGACCTACTTTTGGGACTTCGACAGGCTATCGAAGGTGGAGTGCAAGTCAAAGTAGAGATCGCGGGCTATCGAACCCTTTTATGTATTTTTGGGTTTTGGGCTTATGTAACGGGTATGGGGATGTCGACCCATGGGTTTACCCATGTTTAGGCCATTTTTGTAATGTAAAAATAGAAAGCTAGGCGATGTAGGAAGTAGTTAGATCTAGGTGATCGAAGAGAGGCTAAACACTATGCTAAGTGCAACTTGTAAGTGCTTTGTGCATGCTACGTTGAGAACTTGTAGAGCTGAGTGTAAGTGATTGTAACAGACTATGAAGAGGCTTTTTATTATAACTCAGGGAAGGAGGATCTAGCAGAGTGTGTGCAGATCTCCTGTCCTTTGAGGAGTAAGATATCATGGATCTGTGCATGTAGAAGATTGACAGAAAGAAATAAAGAAGAAGAGTTGGTGGACGTAGCCCTAGGGTGGGGGTGAACCATGTATATCCCGTGTTGTGGTTTCTTTGTGATTTATGTTTTTTCTCTTGTTTATGTGGTTAAATGATTAGTGCACCGATGTATGCTTAGAAGAATCTAATATGGTAGCCTAGTGTTGAATAATGTGAATGAATGCTAGATATAATCTATGTTGGTATACTTAGTGCTTGACTCTATTGGATATGTGTGAGTACTGCGTTGATCTATTGTTAGGGTTTAGTTGCATTATAAACTAAGACTGAATACTTGTGAATTATAACTGCTAAGTGCTCTGTTAAGGTGTTACAATCACATATCTGTGTCCCAACTAAGGTTGCAGACATCTGCGTCCTGCAACCACCCCTGCCTCTACCTCGAGTGAGACTTCATCTTCTTCATAGGTGTTTCTGAAAGGGCCGATAGTTAGGGTTTTGTTGGTGCGTTTTTGTAAGTGTTGAGCCCTGGGTCTGCCCCTCTACCAACAAATGGTTCCGTTGTCGGGACGTGAAACTGTGATTGCTGGGAACTACAAAAAAGAGAAATCTTTGTGCGTAGATCTGTTACCCTAGTGCACAGTATTCTACTTGACCTGTGAAGCTCTGTGCCAAGAAGAAAATTCAAATCTGAGGAAAAGAGGTAAGACATGAAATCTTTTTCCTCTGATAAAAGTAAAGTAAGAAGTTTTTGTTAAAGAGGTAAGATCTTAAAACTTTGTTCTTTGATAAGGTAAGAACAGTGAAAGCCTTTGATTGAAAATGTAAGATAAGTGGAAATTTTTGTTTCAAAAGTATGGATCTAGGTATGTTTGATAAATTTTGTCCTAGCTTGAAAAGTAGGGAACAACTAGATGAAAGAAGGTTTGATATGAGTAGATCTGACAAAACTAGTGAAATATATGTTATTCCTATGCATAGAAATAATTTTTGGACTAACAAATGGATGAAGGACCCTAGAAAGAATTTTTTGAAGGTTAGCTACTATGATCCTATTGCACAATATAGGAAAGGTTGGGGATCATTTCAAAGAAAAATGACTAACCCTTTGTTACAGTTGCAGAATACCGAGACATCTTGATAAGGAATGCCCTGGTAGAAGACCTAGTTGTCTTTGTTGTAAATCCATGGATCGTGAAGTTTTAGATTTCCCTAGAATGATTGCTAAGCTTGAAAGAATGAATATGATACAAGAAAACCCTAAGGGAGGTCAAGAAATTGAGACCATGGTAGAACACCAAAAAGAATCAGAGAATGTCTTGCTACAAATGAAAGAAACCCTAAATGATCGCAAAAATATAAACTTATTAGAGATCTTCCAAGAAAAAGAATGCATAGAAGCAAGAATAGGGGACTTCGACATTGATTGTTTCCTGGATGAATAAACACAGGTAAATATCATGACAGAAAGAACTTGGGAAACTTTAGGAAAGCCTGTTATGATTCCTTCATTAAGAGGAATTGGATTATTTAGAGGAAAGTTGATAACCCTATGTGGAAGACTCACCCAGATATCTATGAGTGCTCATGGAACCTTGATAGAGGAAGATTTTGAGATTGTTAAATTTATTGAGAACAATCCCCCATTTTCTATATTACTAGGAAAACCTTGGGTTGAAATGGATCAGGCCAGAAGAAAATAAGAAGAAGTCTTAGAGCAAAAGAAGCAATAATTAAAAGATTTAATGACTAGGAGGATAGCACACTTGATTGAAGAAAAAGAGAATATATCGAAGCTACTTAGAACCAGAAACTTGGATGTCGAAGTTGAAAGAACACAAGAAGACTCACAGACGAGTAGAACACCTACCCTAGATAGAGAAGATGTATTACTCTCTGACCCTATGAAAGAATATCAACAACGCGAAGTTACTATGCCAAAAGGAGATAAGAATTAGAATGGAAAGAGGAATACCGAGATGAAGATCACTGAGAAGAAGGCTAGAAATCTCAGTAAGAAAAGAGAAAAGATAGAAAGGTTACAAAAGACTCCAGAGGGGACTTCCCAAAAGGAAGGTTTACAAGACTAGAACTTCGCTGGGATATCGAAACAACGCAACATGGCACTTCGCCATGGTGAAGAGATATAGCCGTTGAAATCATTATAAATGTTAGCCCGATGAACTGAACGGTTAGAACAACAGTATTGGACCGAAGACTCACCATTAGACCATTGGGACTGCACGGCAACGGAAATAACTGCATTGATGAAGGTCTCTCATCCATTGGAGAGATTCGTTACATTGTGCCTACTTAGTCCATCGACTATTGCACCGAGAACACTTTTGTGAATTGTATCCAAGCCAACTCATTGCTATCGTCCTGTGTTTATTGATATTGACACTTGTTACATTGCATTTCACATTCATTCATCCACCTGAGTTATCCAATCTAAGCGTGTATGTCAAATGAGATCAGTGTTGTAGAGAAATTTGTCGAAGAAGTTCTCATCGATCTCACAGCCGAAAAATTAATGTTCGCAAGTATTCATTCATCATCAACGAGAGGAGTGCAAGCCTCTTCGTTGACTACTCGTGGCTCTGGACCATCCCAACCGGTAGCGGAGAGGAGAACCAAGCACCGAGATGACTTGGAAAAGGTGAAGCTAATCCTAACCATCCTACCCAACTACATCCCGCCTCTGGCTAGCACGGTGAGTCGTTACAGTGTCCCGAGAGACTTTGATTTTACCTTGGTTACTGCATACGTCCCGAAGGGGATATATGCAGTTAGAGCGCAGCAGGATAAGATCACAATGTTGAAGTTAAATGACTTCAACCTAGGAGACTGCAAGAACCATAGTATTTTCTCTCCTTACAAACACTTGACCACAACGAAGGGGAAGAAATCGAAAATAATCCCCCAGCCATGGACTATGAACCTCACACAGTCCATTGTCTTGAATGTAATGAAGATTCCACACTTTATAAGGCACCAAAAGGATAACGTGTTTGTTAAGCTCCTTCTCTCATGTTAGCATGGAGGCTACCTTTGGCTATACTGATGCATCACAGTCGATCTGACGTTGATCCATAGGATCACCGGATTGAGCATGCAAGGACCTGACCTAGAGGACTTCTGCCGAGGGAAGGTTACAGATCATGCATTGGCACAGAAGATCAAAGACACATATGGATATGTATAAAAGGGAATGTGAGGCTACGAGGTAGATTCCATCCAGAATGGCGCAGTGCACCTGGCCTGCCAGTTGATCGCAGGAAATCTTGTGAGAAAGAACAGACCTACACAGGTCACAGGATTTGTTGTTGACCTCGTCGGGAAATGTGTAGAAGGACTCCAGATGAACTGGGCGAAGTAATTGGTAAACCAGTTGTAATTAGACTGTCGCAAAGCTTAGGATTAGGGCTATGATTTCCACTTTAGCTGGCTCCTGATCCTCAACGCATTTACCACTTGGGAGATGATGGAAGGTGTGACCTTCCTGGACATTGAGCCATTAGAGCTGCTCGTTGCGAAGTTCACCATGCTCTGGTACTTGAGTGATATGGGAAAATAGTGGTAGTTGAACACAGTCTTTCATACATATTATCTCCAACTGAAGAGGGTTATCGAATCTATCCCTTACATGATGACAAAAAACCTACATCGATTCCGACCCCTCATGAAGTTTCATACAGATAAACACTTCATTTATATCACCACGCACACAGATGAGCATAAAGAAGAACTTCAGTCATACTACAAGCTCACAGAGGAGGACCTTGAAGAGATAACCAAGGACTGGTCTATAGAGCTCCTCATCCCCACTGACCTCAGAGAAATGTCATACCCTGAACTAATCGGCAGCCCTGAGACCACTCATGAAGAAAAGGATACCCTTGGAACCAACAGAAGGAAGAAGACTAAAGAGCTCCACAACTTTAGCAACGCATCAGATGAAACTTCTTCAGTATCACTTGGTCGAGGGGGTGATGACAAAGTAGATAAAAAAGAGACCCACAGAAAAGAAGATCAACAGAAGCAAGGCGAAGTAACCCCTCCTAGGGATCCTGTTGATGAGGCTGATCCCTTGAAGAAAAGTAAGGTTTACCCCATGAAATGCACTTCCTGAAATAAATCCAAAGCCACCTTGACTAATATGAAGACTTTTCTCATTGCAGATGACTTCAACTTCATCATCGTAGTTGTAGCAGGTGCCTCACACGAAATATTGCAGAAACATGAAGCCAATCAAGAGGTGATGTAAACCAGGATAGAGGTTGAACTTAGAGGGGTACAATAGGCCCTTCAATCTACTCGTGTAGTATCCACTACACCCCTACCATCATAAGAACCAGAGTTGGGACATGATCCTTCCCAACTCCGTAGAATAGTTGATGTGACTGATACTCACCTTTGTCGAGCACAAAATGAGAAAGACTAGGCCACAACGGCCCTGAAACAAGCCCAAGAAGAAATGGTAGAGCAATGTCGGGTCACACAAAAGGAGAAGGATGACCTTCAATCCAAGTTTGAAGAAGAGAGGGTGTAGGCCAAGCAAGAAAAAGATAAATTTCTCGCAAAGCATCTTGGAGTCAAAGAAGCAGTCGACAGAGAACTTTCCTTTGCGACAGGATTAGAATCAAAGGAAGAATACCCAGTGGAGCATCAAGTAGTGAAACTCGTAGAATCTATCCAACAAAGAATAGGAGACTTAGAGCTACAAATAGTTCCTAGCACTCCGCCGAATGTACGAGATCAAAGAGAAGCAACTCTTCGAAGCACAGTTGATAGAATAAAGGACCTCACCATGGAATGTAAACAACTAAGTGATCACAGTGCCCATACTTAAGAGCGACTCACTAAGGATCCTGAAATGAAGGCACTGGAGTCACATCTCCAGGAGGCAAAGAAACAAGAAAAAACAGTACATGCACAATTAAAGCCTATGTCAGCTATTGAGAGGATGAAGCGATCCCAAGAACAATGCACTCCTCAGCAGAAGGTCCACACCATTCAGAGAAAAGTCATGGAAGTGACTCAGAGGATCCAACCAACATAGGATGAGGCTTGCCAACTATTCGCAGAGATTGAAGGTCGAGGAGAATAACTGGAGAAAGCCGTCACGATAATTGAACAACATTTAGAGGGACCTGTCAACGAAGTAGTAATCCAGGAGTTCGCCAAGAAAGAGGTCGTGGCACAACAACAGGTCGAAGTAGCTCAAGACAAAATCGAGGATTTTGAAGCATAGCTACCCAAACCAGAGTGACTCAGGACGAGTCATAGGTGAATGTTGGGGGCCTGTTATCCCTTGACCAAGTTTTGAGGATCCTTGGTCATGTTTGAACTACTTTTGGGACTTCGATAGGCTATTGAAGGCGGAGCGCAATTCAAAGTGGATATCACAGTATCTCAACCCCTTTTTAGGGATTTTTGGGTTTTGGGCTTATGTAACGGGTATGGAGATGTCAACCTATGGGTTTACCCATGTTTAGGCCATTTTTGTAATGTATAAATAGAACTCTATGCGATGTAGGAAGTAGTTCAATCTAGGTGATCGAAGAGAAGCTAGACACTGTGCTAAGTGCAACTTGTAAGTGCTTTGTGCATGCTATATTGAGAACTTGTAGAGCTGAGTGAAAGTGATTGTAAGAGACTGTGAAGAGACTTTGTGCTGTAACTCAGGGAAGGAAGATATAGAAGAGTGCGTGCAGATGTCCTATCCTCTGCGAAGTAAGATATCATGGCTCTGTGCATGTAGAAGATTGACAGAAAGAAATACAGAAGAAAAGTTGGTGGACATAGCCCCAGGGTGGGGGTGAACCATGTATATCCCGTGTTGTGGTTACTTTGTGCTTTATGGTTGTTCTCTTGTTTATGTGGTTAAATGCTTAGTGCACTGATATATGCTTAGAAGAATCTAATATGGTAGCTTAGTGTTGAATAATGTGAATGAATGCTATATCTGATCTATGTTGGTATACTTAGTGCTTGAATCTATTGGATCTGTGCAAATACTGCGCTAATCTATTGTTAGGTTTTGGTTGCGCTGTAAATTAATATTGAATATTAGTGTATTATAACTGCTAAGTGCTTTGTTAAGGTGTTACAATCACATATCTGTGTCCCAGCTAAGGTTGCAGACATATGAGTTCTGCAACCACCCCTGTCCTCTACCTCATGTGAGACTTCATCTGCTTCGTAGGTGTTGCCAAAAGGGTCGCTAGTTAGGGTTTTGTTGGTGCATTGTTGTAAGCGTTGAACCTTGGGTCTACCCCTGTTCCAACAAACACAGACTTAATCTTTTGGATATTTTTAATCTCTTCATGCAGTTTTCTGATTTCTGCCCCTTGCAGAGTCATGTCTTCCATCACTTTTGCCAATTTCTCTACTACATTTGGAGCTGTTGTTGAGGTTGCTGCTGGAATTTCCCCTGTGGTGACTGATGTTGTCATTATTGTACTGACCCCTATGATAGGAACTGCATTCAATGGTATGAATGTCATTGGCACATTCTTCTCCTTTTTCTTAACTAATTTGTCTAGCTCGACTTCCATTTCTTTAATCTGAGCATTTTTCTCCATGATTAAATTCAACATCTCCTCTTTCTGGCCTTCAGTCTCGGCCATATCTTTGGCCTGTAGGTCTTCAGTAGCAGATATTTTCAACCATTTCCTCCGGGAGGCTATGCCATCATTCTTCGTTTTGATGAGCTCTTCTATTTCTTTGACATTGGACGAATCATATCCCATTTTGAGCACCAGTTCTTCCAGGGAATTTGTTTTGTTATCCTTTTACAAAGAGGACACCTTCTCCATCTTTAGCTGAGTCTGGACATTGTTTAAAGAAACATGTAACTTTTTTTCAGCCATGTAGGTCTTTGCCAAGGTGGAGAAGATCATTTCTCCAGTCTGTCTGTGAAAATCCATCTGAACAGTTGGATGTACTTCTGCAGCATCAAACTCGAACGTTTCCCTTTTATAATAAAAAATTGTTTTAGGTTGAGGCACCTATGACTACAAGTAGGCCATGTGCATTCTCTACTTCTCTGTATCAAAAGAAGATAGTAATCTATGTTGGGCTATGGATGTTTTTTTCCAAAATTGAGCATAAGTACTATTGGTCAACATCTCGTTTTTCTTCTTAATCAGGTTATATTTCTAAAAAGGGTTCAGTCCTGTAGGCTCCTGTGCAGCTCTAGTTCTTAATGTTGTATCACCCTACTTATTCGACGAGGAGGTGCAAATCATCGACTGGATTCCTGAGGAAAATAGAGAATGTTCACCTTCCATGACTGTAGTAATATGAGTCTCTTCTCCACCATACCTGTCAGGTGTATGACTGGTCTTGGGCCTTTTTCTGTAAACCTGGAAATCATCTACTAAGACTTCAGTAACTGAGGGGGATACCTCTTTCCTGGGTTTTTTCTCTACTGGTGCTTGAGGAGTAGTGGTCTGTGAAATACTGACAAAAAGAGGTTTTTGTTCTATGTCTAGTAGAGTGTTTTCCTCCCACTCTATTTGGTTCAATAACTTCTCAACTTATGGCTTGGGTACATGAGAATATGGGGAGATTTTGTTCCTTAATCTTGTTTCTGCGATAATCCCGCAAGGGTCATAATGCTAAGAGAAATTGACACTAGATTTCATTTCTTTTAAGAGCTTGTTGGTCTCTTCTCCTGCAGCTCGGATGTTATAGATGAAATATCCTATTTGGACCTGGATCCTCAACTGTTGTTTCTTTTTTAAGGCCATGAAGTGAATATTGTCTGAATTTATCATCTGTCAGATATATTCCAAAGTGAGTATCCTGACATGTAGGAACTTGGGCAGCTTGTAGGGGGCTAGCTCACACCCATAGACTCTGATCTTTGTGTGATCCTGGTACAAATACTAATCCCCTGTTTTGGCAAGGTCTGATAGGTGCAAGATCCTTTGAATGTCTTTGTTTATTCTGGGTTCTTTCTATCCACTTAACATGCTTACCACTTGGTGGTAAAACTGGTCGATGAAATGCTTAAAATTGAACTCAGATGAGTTCTTTCTTAACAACAATTTCTAGGCTGTAACTGGTTGTGGATTACCATCTTTGTCAATCTTCTGTAGCAAGAAAGAAAAATTCTCTGACTGAAAAAATAGGAACATGTAGGCTAGTATTGACAAATACCTAAACATGCCTTTGGTAGGAAAATTGAAAATTTGCTCGTGAATGTTATCGGCTAGAAACTGGCTGAAATTGAACTGGGTGGTGTCCTTTTCTTCGGTGGAGAAAATAGACAAGAAACCTAGGATGGCTTCGTCCACCCACTCATCTGAATAATACCCAAGTAGACAATAGAGGGATGAAATGACTTGATTACCTTTTGCTGAGAACATGGAGAAATGGTAGGGGGGATTTTTCTTGGGAAATTGGGCACTCTCAGGGAGGAAAAGCTAAAAAATATGTTCTCTTTGGGGAAAAGACAAATTCTGGTATATTTCAGTTAGAATTTCAATGGTAAAAGGAGAAAAGGATTTGGCTCTGGGTATTTGCATCATATGGTCGATGGTTTCTGGTGTAATGGTGAAAAGGGTCTCTCCGGATGATGAAACGATAACTCTATGATTGGGGAGATAGTGCACCTGGGACTTGAGGGAAAACTCAGGGAAATGATGAATTTGGGGGAAAATATACAGTGGAATATTGGACTCCCAGAGTCCAATCTGATCACTCTGGTCCAAGAAGGTGTCTCTGAACCATAAGTATAATTCGAAAAAATCGAATTCTCATTTGGGCTCTGAAATTAGGTAATCTTTGTCGGCCAGAGGGATCCGGTCGAGGTCGAAAGGAGGTGGGAGAAATGGATTTTCATCGATCTCTAAATATTTGGACTTTGGTGCCATCAATTCAACTGATACCTACAAAATCTGAAAAAGAATGGTTCTGACTGTAAATACTAGGTGTTAATGGCGACCATAGAGGGAAAAAGGCAAAGAGGATGATGGTTTCAGTGGTGTCTAGATCGTGTATAATGAAGAAATGGTGAAAAACAGGATTAATTGGGAAAACGGGTGTCCATTGGGGATCAGAGGACAAGTCAACAGGCTAACGAACATGTTCGTGCACATTGATTTGCCAACGGATATCTAGAGGATGAGGTGGAGGGAAATAAATGGGTGATGGGTGACTAGGGGTGGTACGCTGGTAGAGTAATGACACATGACTTACAAGTGGCGGAAATGGGAAGTGATGTCAGTGGATGAAAGTGGTATGGGAATCCAATTTGGCAGTTTACTTGGAGGGCGGGGGGGTAGGCAGTAACTGGTTTATATCTAGGGGGGTTCGAGTTAACACAAATGCGCCACTTTAGGATGGGACCCGATGGGGAAAACCACCAACTTGGACCCCCCCCCCCCCAACCGTTAAAGGTAGAATTTTTGGGGGGGTCCCATATTGTTTGTCAGTCGTAGATCTGAGTGCCCTTTGTTCAGCCGTTGATCTAGGCGCACCTTTTATCACAGAGCATGAATCATATTACCTCATTAAAAACTTAGGATAGCACCATTTTGTGCGTTTTTTGCGCGGCTTCCCTTTCCTTTTTGTCACCAAGTGGTTAGAATACAACACTAAGAACTCGAAACAAATACTTTGAACAATTTCATGTCTATTTTATTGGAATGAAGACATCCTAATCTATGACCTAGTCTATTCTACTAGAACATTTAACCCAGATTAGACTGTTGGGCTAAAAATTACTCTATCCTGGCGCTATTTGATCAAGTTTAAACAGTTTGATCAAATTTATTCACTAACTAACCTATCTATCTTGGCTAATATTAAACAGTTTAGCCAAGTTTTATTCTCTAACCTATCCACATAAATTCAAAATACTTGACCATGATTAGGATGTATGAATCAAGTCATTTTTATTGCATGAGGTTTATCATTTTTCTTTTCATACCCTCTTTTATTCTTTTTCTTTCTTTTCTAAATCGTTTGTAGGATGAAATATTATTTACAACCAAAAATACAACAAGGGTAAAAAATTTATAGTCACCAGTTTATCATATGAAACATAGGGTTATAGCAGTGGCTCTACATAGGGATGGTGCTCTTCTTGTGAGGTGCCAAGAACCTGCCTCGTGATGTCTTGAAATATTTTCTCCGGTGCTTCTTTTTCTCCTTGATTTATTTTATTTTGAGAATCTGATGGTGTTAGTCAGTGGTTTAGGGCCTTCTCTTCGAGCTTCAACCATATGATCATCGACACCCACACATAAACTAGAAATAAAAGGAACGGTTTGTACAATGAAATTGAATGACTAAAAACCTCATTGGGGGTGGGACATAATGCTTGAGAATTCTGCCATTTATAGGTCCTCCTGGTAGGTCTGCTCCATCAATTCCTTGAGAAAAAAAGTGTTGTTTCATCTGAATGCCTGAATGATGTAAGGGCCTTTCCAAAAACTATCGAACTTTCCATGTTTACCTTTATCCTTGTTCATGGAATCCCACTTTAGTACCAAATCACCCAACTTAAAATCATCTTCTTTAGTTCTCTTGTCATAAATCTTTTTGATACTTTCTTGGATTACCTGGGTTTTGTTATACACATCTTCTCTAGACTGTTGTAAGTGGATCATCTGATTTATTCTCCTTTGGGTATCATTTGGCTCTGCTTTCACTTCCTACAATAGTTTCATAATAGGGACTCCCAAAGAAGAAGGGAAAATTGCCTCAGTGTCGTATACCAACTGGTATGGAGACATACCAAGTGATCTTTTTGTGGTTAGCTAGTCAACCCAAAGTGCATGGACTAACTTATTATGCCAGGACTTCTTGTTTTCCTACAACATATTCTTAATGATATTCACCAGACTTTTGTTTGAGGACTCAGCTAACCCATTTCCCTGAGGGTAATAGGTTGTGGAGTGCCCCAAAGTAATGTGGTACTGGCTGCAAAAGTCTACAATATTTTTGGATCTGAAGGACGTTGCATTGTCAGTTATGATTTTCCCAGGACAACCAAAATGAGAAAAAATATTTGTTTCCAAGAATTTAATGATGACAGAGTCAGTCACTTTCCTGCACGGTAACGCTTCAATCCATTTTGTGAAATAGTCCGTGGTTGTGAGGATCCACTTATGTTGGCCGGAAGAGGGTGGATGAATCTCACCAATAAATTCCAAACACCATTGCTGGAATGGAGCTTCTACTAAAATAGGTTTGAGAGGCAAGGGAAAAAGTTTCCTTTTTCCTTTGAAGATTTGACACTTGTGGCAGGAGGTCACCTTTTTGTGTACATTTGCAAACAAGGTGGGCCAGTAATAACTGGCTCTGAGGA
>ML795337.1:86937-98989 GCA_009831015.1 Picea engelmannii
ACGAAATGAATGTTTCTTACACAAGAACCAACATTCTCTATATTCATGGTTGTCACACAAGAACCAACCATAAGGAATTGTCAGCTATTATTTATGTAAATCCCATCCTGGAAATATTCATTATCATCACTCAAAGCCAAAGTTCAGATGCCAAATTTTCTTGAGAAGACCCATGCATGGTTGAATGAGGACATGCAACAAGTTCAGTTGGGGGGTATTTTGGGACTCAGAAATGTCATCTTTCCATCCACCTTTCCCTTCATCATTATTCACATTTCATCGCTCTGTAAACCATTCATTAATATCATTTCATAATTAAATATGGGTTTAACCTTATTATTTTCCAAATCATTTATTTTAGTATTAAAAGGGAATTTGTGATTAAATATTAGAAAATTGGCATGTTTTCATATATTTCAAAAATGTGTGAGCTTTATCATGTGTAGGAATATGTGAAGGATTAATTCAAAAGACTAATTGAATACTTCCTCCACCATTTCAAAGATATGAGGAGATAATTCAATCCTAATCGAAGGAGAAGATCATGGAGATTTAGTTGTCATATCTTATCCAAGATATATGAGAGATATGTGTGAGGATTTGAAGGGATTGTATTTTGTAATAAAGGGAAATGGTTTGAGAGAAAAGTGGATTTGTAATTATGAGATGTTTATCTCCTTTTCAAAGATCTCATGTATAAAAGAGAGTGCCTTCTCTTCATGAGGGGGAGAATTATTATTATGTAGATCAGGGGAGGATCAGTATTATGAGAATCATTATTATGTAGATTGAGAGAGAGGATTCATTATGTAGATTAAGGGAATTGTTATGATATAGGTTTTTTAGGAGAATTGTTATGATGTAGACTCGATTCATGAAGAGACTCCTTTTGTAAACCTACCTGTTGAAGATTAATGCAAGTTTGAGTTCAGTGATCTCGTGTCTCATAGAAGTTAGCAACTGGCGATCTGAAGCTTCCATGTTCGCATCGGCAAGGGCCACTGATCCAACTTGGTAAGATTATTGTAAATTGTTAGTGTAGATTTTCATTTCATGTACCTGTTATTTTGATTTCATGTCATTTTGTTTGATTTCATGTGTGTTGCAAAGTGTGGTAATGCAGGAACGGTTGAATCTCCATATTTCACCATACATGAGCTTTAATGGAGCATCCCACTTGTTATTTTAGTTGCTCCAGGAGATAGGATCAAAGTTCATCTTTTATTTTCATGAGCCATCAATGAACATGTCCATCACCTAAGCAAGAACTTCTGTTTTTTGATGAGTGTTTCTTTCCATCTTTCGAATTGTGTGAAGATTGTTATTTTTAAAAGTGTGTTGGTTTCTAAATGGTTTTCTTATCTATACTAAACAAACATAGGAACCTATCTGTTACCGTCACATATAGTGCATCAAATCTACTGATTACGAATCTCGGTTGATAATTTATGTTTGGTAATATATTATGCAAATAATTGCACCAACAAAGTTATAGAAAGAATGGTAGACTTTATTCAATCCTGGTCTATTCAGGAGACTGAACTTGTACAGAATGCCCCGCGCTCAATATTTAACATACGATTATGAAACTCACACACAACAAACTAAAGTCTGTATTATTTCTAATGAAATTTATCCCACGTCATTTGAATTCTCTATGAAGAAGTTATGACTGTTTTACCCGGAACACCTGTTTATTGACTAGCTTCTGGACTGGTCACAAACCCTATCTTCCATAGAGTGTATCTCCATAATTATAGAGAATCAAGAGATTCACTTTTTACCAGAGGCACCTTAATATGTCTTCTCAATACCATATCTATTTCACCATATGAATCGTTCTATAAAAACAGTTATAGCAAAAATGGTAAGATGACCTGAAAATAACATACCTTAGAACACATCACCAAAAGACTTCATCCTCCCTTGAAATCTGGCCTTTTTTTCTTCTTATTTCCTCTAAAATTTGACTTGTATCAAAATGAATGTATAATGATGTTTATTTATACCATTTATGTCACTTAATTTTAACATTAGGGCCGACCTGACACTTTCTTATTTTGTAATTCTTTTCTTTAATTATCTTCAAGGCCTACATGTACTTCCTTATTCAATTCACTTTGTCATCTTCAAAAAATCATTTCTCCTCAACCATGAGGATCCACATGACGTGCCACATACCACTGGAAACAACATGATGTATACTATCCATTCATAGGTGTTGTATATGCATGTGCATTGTCCTTCATGTCCAAATACCTTTATGAATCTTGTGGTCCAAAACCCATGACTAGGGTTGACATTAATGACAACAACCAATCTTCCAATAGTTCCTTGACCATATCCATAAACAAATCCCAAGTGGGTTTGGCCTCAAACATTCCCAAATCTTATGTGTCATTTTCCTCAAAATAAGTTTCCCACCAATTTTTGACATAGGGGACAGACTTAAGGAGTGCAAAGGTGATATTTCCCCAATCAAAAAAATTATGGACAGAGAAATAACCTTCTAGCATATTTAACCACCTTTCTAAATCATCTACATCTATATTAACTTCAAACACACTAATATCAAAATTAACTTGTACACCAAAAATGGAGGCTCTTCCAAAATGGTTTCTTTATGAAGACGCATATGTTGTTATTGGTAGTCATCGAAGGATTTGGTAAAACAATTCCATCATTTCATCCCTCTGTCGTGTGAGGGATTCCTCAAGAAGAATATTAATATAATATCCTGCTCCCTTGTCTCTCTTTTATTACACCATGGGAATTTGCTTGGGCTGGCAAGAGTGGTTGTCCTCAAGAGAAACTAGATCGAGATCCAACTCTCTATATCCTAAGCTTGTTGGGTATAGTGCTAACAAGTGACAAGGAGGAATCTTCTCTAATACCACAAATCTAGATTATTTTGAGAAAAAAATGAAGGTAGAAATATAATAAGGAAATACAAAGATATATTTCAAGAAACACAAAGATATATTTATAAAAAATTCATATTAATGAGATAAATGTACAAAAGCTCTAAAAATATAGAGTGAATGAACGCACCAGAATGGTGGAAGCTTATCTCTGAGAAGAGATGTGACACTATGATCCTTTGCAAGATGATGTTTATAATGAGGCTCCAAAGGCCTTTTTTACATAAATTATAAATTCGAAAACCATAAACATATAGAAACCTAACCCCAGAATATGAAACGCAAAAATTTTTGTGGGCCCCGATGGGGGTAGGTGATACATCAACTTCGAAAGGACATAAATGTTTCATACTATATTTTTTTGGGGCGTTTGATGCCTCAATAGAAAGGTCTAGCTGAGGAATAAAACTTCTGCTAGGGTAGGGTATTCCTATGGTAATCTATAGTCCCCCAAAAGTAAAAAAAAATATTATTTAGGGCCTCAGAATGACCTAGGAAGTTTGATACCCAAAAAACTATAAAAAAATTGTCAAAATGGAAAATGAAGTTTTGAGATAGTGGAATAGATGGGTGGCCAAAAATATCCATATAGATCATTCCTCCTCCCCTTAGGAATCAATGGCCCCCATTGCGTCAAGTTCCTGTAGGATATGGGGAAGATTTTGTTGAATCTGAACCCTGGTGAGTTGCTTGCCTTGCTGAAGAAGTTGTCTGGATTATCTTGTTGAACACTATCATGAACCTTTTTCTATTAGGGTTGGATCCATTCCACCAATTTGGTTGTATGATCTACCTAAGTGTGGGAGTAATCTATCGTAGAAGATGCAACATGAAGAGATATATCAGGGGGGTATAATGGATGGAACCCTAGGAACACCTGAAAAGGATTGTGGACAATAGAGCTATGAAGGGATATGTTATAGCTTGGCTTGATTGCGCAGTGTGAAGGCAGCCCCATAGACGAAGATTTTTTTTTCTTTTTTCTTTTCTACAATCTTGTCAATCTTCTTCTACTTGATAGAAATTCCTTGGGATGAGGCTAGAGTGGATGTAGTGTCCTTATGTTCACCTTTTGACCTAATCATGAAGAGGCTAAACTTTGCAGTATGAAAGATAATTTTGCGCATTGTTTTTTTGAGACACTAGTTAGAACTACCTCTCGTATCCTGTTGATCTAACCCCTCAGAGTAACAATGACACTATGGGGTTGATATTTATAAATAATATGATTCTTCCACATATATAGCTGGAATAATAGAACATCACATACTTTCAGTGGGGAAACATCACATAATACCTCATCCTTAAAAGGGTTGATACCATTGGATAGTGGCACTGTTGGTTGACGCGGAGATCTTGACCTTGGCAAAGCCAAACAATGTTGTATGGTTGTGGGTGTGGTGTTGTCAGAAATCCAAACTACTTGACAACCTCTACTAAGATGAGGTTCTTTTAGTTTCCACTATCAACAATGAAATGCAGTGGGGTCCCAGAGTCCAATCTCATCACTCTGGTCCTGGAAGGTGTCTTTGAACCATAAGTATAATTCGGCAAAATCAAATTTGCATTTGGGCTCTGAAATTAGGTAATCTTTGTCGGCCAGAGGGATCTGGTCGAGGTCAACGGGAGGTGGGAAAAATGGATTTTCATCGATCTTTGAATGTTTGGAATTTGGTTCCATCAATTAGACTGATACCTGCCAAATTTGAAAAAGAATCGTTTTGAATATAAATACAAGGTGTTAATGGTGACCGTAGAGGGAATAAAGAGAAGAGGATGATGGTTTCATCGGTGTCTGGATTAGGAATAGTGAATAAATGGTGAAAAACAAGATTAATTGGGCGAATGGGTGTCCGTTGGGGATCAAAGGACAAGTTAGCAGGCTAATGGACATGTTCGTGTGCATTGATTTCCAAATGGATATCTAGGGGATGAGGTGGAGGGAAATAAATGGGTGATGGGTGACTGGGGGTGGTACATTGGCAGAGTAATGACACATGACTTACAAGCGACGATAGTGGGAAGTGATGTTAGCAGACAGAAGTGGTATGGGAATCCATTTTGGCGGTTTACTCATAGGGGGGGGTAGGCAGTAACTGGTTTAGAGCCAGGGGGGTCTGAGTTAACACAAATGCGCCACGTTAGGATGGGACCCGCCAGGTAAAACCAGCAACTCGGACCCCCCCCCATTGTTAAAGGTAGAATGGTCAGGGTGGTCCGATATTGTCTGTCGGCCATAGATTTGAGTGCCTTTTGTTCATCCATTGATATAGGGGAACCTTTTATCACAGAGTGTGAATCATATTACCTCATTAAAAACTTAGGATAACACCATTTTGTGGGTTTTTTGCACGGATTCCCTTTCCTTTTTGTCACCGAGTGGTTAGAACACAACACTAAAAAATAAAAATAAAGACGTTAAACAATTTCATGTCTATTTTATTGGAATGAAGACATCCTAATATATGACCTAGTCTATTCTACTAGCACATTTAACCTAGATTAGACTGTTGGGCTAAAACTTACTCTATCTTAGGGATATTTGATCAAGTTTAAACAGTTTGATCAAATTTATTCATTAACTAACCTATCTATCTTGGATTAGATTAAACATTTTATCCAATTTTTATTCTCTAACCTATCCACATAAATTCAAAATACTTGACCATGATTAGGCTGTATGAATCAAGCCATTTTTATTGCATGGGGTTTATCATTTTTCTTTTCATACCCTCTTTTATTCTTTTTCTTTTATTTCTTTTTCTTTCTTTTGGAAATCATTTGCAGGATGAAATATCATTTACAGCCAAAAATAAAACAAGGCTAAAAAAATTCTAGTCACCAGTTGTTCCTATGAAACATAGGGTTATAACACCCCAAACCATATAGATTTATTCCTCGTAACTGAATTGGTGACTATCGTGATTCCAACCTCTGTTGATATGATATTCTTTTAGCTTCCGTTATCCATAATGAAATGTAGTGGGGTCCCATTCACCCACATCTATGAATGGAAAAGACACTCCCCCTCCTCAAGATCCTCTGGTTTTTCTGGTTGGATTGTTGTGGTCATAATTGTAGTAGTGGGATCTGCATCGATGATCTGTTTCATTTTATTGTTTTATAAATCATATTCTAAGTTGGGGATCAACTATTTTTATTTTACCTCATCCACCAATGACTATTTTGAGTGAAAATCATTAGTGTTGTGACAAGGTATTTTGTGGAAGTCACACCACTTCCCAGTTTCCTTCTTTCTCTTCATGTTTCTCTTCTTTCCCTGCAGCTTGGACTGGTTGTCTTGAGGTTGGTTGTTCTGTGAGTTAGGGTTTGCTATAACATACTTCGATTCTTTCATATTTGCAGACCTAAACTTCCACTTGTTATGATGCTTAAATGTTTTTTTGATTTTGAAAACATATCGATAAGTGGCTCCCAATGAAAAGATGTCTAGAAACTCCATTTCTATTTGGATGTACCTATGTAGAGGCCTGCAATATTTTAGAACTAGATGTTGCTCGATGTATTTTATACTTGACTTGGTGAGTAAGGTATGGAAGGTATTTGTGAAACATGACACCATTTGTCCCCTTTCTTGATGCAATGTGGTCCATATCATGTAATGGTCATCATAATTTACTATAGGGTAATATTGTTCCTTGACCATATCCATAAAAAACTCCCAAGTGGGTTTGGCCTTAAACATTCCCGACTCCTGTGTGGCATTTTCCTCAAAATAAGTTTCCCACCAATTTTTGACATAGGGGGCAGACTTAAGGAGCGCAAAGGTGATATTACCCAGTCGAAAAAATTGTGGACAGAGAAATAACCTTCTAGCATATTTAACCACCTTTCTAAATCATCTACATCTATATGACCTTCAAACACACTAATATAAAAATTAACTTTTACACTGAAAAGGGAGGCACTTCCAAAGTGGTTTCTTTATGAAGATGCATTTGTTGTTATCGGTAGTCATCAAAGTATTTGGTAAAACAATTCCATCATTTCATCCCTCTATCGCGTGAGGGATTCCTCAAGAAGCAGATTAATATAATCTCTTGCTCCCTCATCTCTCTTTTCTTACACCATGGAAATTTGCTTGGGTTGGCGAGAGTGGTTGTCCTCAAGAGAAACTAGATTGAAATCCAACTCTTTATATCCTGACCTTGTTGGGTACATGCGCTAACAAACGACAAGGAGAAATCTTCTCTAATACCACTGATCGAGATTATTTTGAGAAAAAAATGAAGGTATAAATATGATAAGGAAATACAAATATATATTTCAAGAAACAAAAAGATATAATTTTAAAAAAATCATATTAATGAGATAAATTTACAGAAGATCTAAAACTACAGAGTGAATGAACACACCAGAATGGTGGAATCTTATCTCTGAGAAGAGATGTGACACTATGATCATTTGCAAGATGATGTTTATAATGAGGCTCCAAAGGTCATTTTTACATAAATCATAATTGAGAAAACCATAAACATCTAAAAACCTAACCCCAGAATATGAAACGCCAAACGTTTTGTGGGCCCCGATGGGGGTAGTTGATACATCAACTTTGGAATGACATAAATTTTGCATACTATATTTTTTTGGGGCGTTCGATGCCTCAACAGAAAGGTTTGGCTGAGGAGTAAAACTTCTACTAGGGTAGGGTATTCCTATGGTAACCTATAGTCCCCCAAAAGTAAAAAAAAAATTATTTAGGGCCTCAAAATGACCTAGGAAGTTTGAGACCCAAAAAACTATAAAACAATTGTCAAAATGGAAAACGAAGTTTTGAGACAGTGGAATAGGTGGGTGGCCACAAATATCCATCTAGATCATTCCTCCTCCCCTTAGTAATCAATGACCCCCATTGCGTCAATTTCCTGTAGGAGATGGGGAAGATTTTGTTGAATCTGAACCTTGGTGAGTTTCTTGCCTTGCTGAAGAAGTTGTCTGGATTAGCTTGTTGAACACTATCATGAACATTTTTCTAGTGGGGTTGGATCCATTCCACCAATTTGGTTGTATGATCTACCTGAGTGTGGGAGTAATCTATCATAGAAGATGCAACATGAAGAGCTATATCAATGGGGGATAATGGATGGAACCCCAAGAACACCTGAAAAGGGTTGTGGTCAATAGAGATATGAAGGGATATGTTATAGCTTGGCTTGATTGGGCAATGCGAAGGCAGCCCCGTAGATGAAGAAAAAATATTTTTTTTCTCTTCTACAATCTTGTCAATCTTCTTCTACTTGATAGAAATTCATTGGGACGAGGCTGGAGTGGTTGTAGTGTCCTTATGTTCACCTTTTGACCTAATCATGAAGAGGCTAAACTTTGTGGTATGAAAGATTATTTTGTGAATTTTTTTTTTCGAGACACTAGTTAGAACTACCTCTTGTATCCTGTAGATCTAACCCCTCAGAGTAACAATGACACTATGGGGTCGATACTTATAAATAATATGATTCTTCCACATATATAGTTGGAATAAAAAAAAATCACATACTTCCAGTGGGGAAACATCACATAATACCTCATCCGTAAAGGGCTTGATGCCATTGGATAGTGGCACTATTGGTTGATGCAAAGATCTTGACCTTGGCAAAGCCAACCAATGTTGTATGGTTGTGGGTGTGGTGTTGTCAGAAATCCAAACTACTTGAAAACCTCTACTAAGATGAGGTTCTTTTAGCTTCCACTATCAACAATGAAATGTAGTGGGGTCCCATTCATTACCCACATATGTGAATGGAAGAGGCACTCCCCCTCCTCAGGATCCTCTGGTTCTTTTGGATGGATTGTTATGGTCACAATTGTAGCAGTGGGTACTACATCAATGATATTTTTCCTTTTATTGTTTTTTGAATCAGATTCGGATTTGGGGCTTGGTTCTTTTTCTCTGACCTCACCCACCATTGATTTTTTTTTAAATGTATTCATCGATGTTGTGCCAAGGGATTTTGTGGAAGTCACACCACTTCCCAATGTCCTTCATATTCTCATTACTTTTTTTTCCCTGTAGTATGGACTGGTTGTCTTGAGGTTGGTTTTTCTTTGAGTTAGTTATGCCTTTGCCATAATTTGGTTGTTGTGGATTTGCATATCCAAACTCTTAGTTCTTTTGTTGCTCAAATTCCTGCTCTATTTTGACACCATATTGATAAGTGACTTCCAATGATGAAATTTATAGAAAATCCATTTTTTTTTGGATGTACTTGTGTAGAGCCCCACGATATTTTAGAACCAGATGTTTCTTGAATTCTTTGATACCTATCTTGGTGTGCAAGGTATGGATGGTATTTTTGAACCTCGACACTTTTTGTCCCCTCTCTTGATGCAGCGGGGTATATCTCGTGTATTTTTCATCATGATTTCCAATAGGGTAATATTCTTCCCTAACAACATCCATAAAACAATCCCAATTGGATTTGGCCTCAAACATTTGAGACTCCTCTATGAATTTTTTCTCAGAGTAAGTTTCCCACCAATTTTTGACATGGGGGACAGTCTTAAGGAGTGCAAAGGTGATCTTTTCCCCGTAGAAAAAATGTGGAAAAATAAATAACCTTCTAGCATATTTAACCATTTTTCTAAAGAATCTGCATATATCTGACCTTCAAACACATGAATATAAAAATTAACTTATAACTTGAAAGGTGTTATAGCCCTAAATTTCTCTACACATGCATACATGGCCTTGGCCCTCTTACTTTCATTTTTTGCCAAAGCAATGATGAGAAACTCTTCTTAAAAAGCCAATTTTTAGAATATTTATGTGCCCTACACCATTACTTCCTGTGTACATATGCTTGTTGCACCATTACATCTCGCGTACATATGCATGTTGCACCATTACAACTCGCGTATACCTGCAAAAGTTGCAAAAAATAAAATGTTGCCAGGAATTCGTTGAAATTGATGGGCTATTGGAGGTTTCCCAACTAATCCACCTACTATAGCCCGTCACCCAACCAAATAATCATCCTTTTGGCATATAAAAGGAGGTGTTGGGGTCTCATTTCATACCTAAGCATAAGAACAATGAAAATCTGCCCGATTTCACTTCCCCTCCTTGCCCAAGATATTGTTTCCTTTTGTGAGAAATTGCCTCAACATTCCCTCATTAGCCCCTTCTTCCTCCATTTAACCCATTCCATTCCATAGAAGAGATCAAAATGTCTAGAGGAGAATTTCATACAAGGTTCACTTGGAGCATGGTGAAGAGGAACCTGGGTGAGATTTGCGGAACGATGGTCGACTTAGATTGTAAAGGTATAATCTTTGTGTTATGACTAAAAGAATTACATTATCCTATCCCAAATGATGGTATCTTTGAATACTTTTATTTATTTATGTTTGACATTCTAACATCTAATCCTAAATTATATATGGAATAACATGCTTGTCATTCTCTGTTTGTCAATATTTGGATGCAAGTCAGCCCTGGGAGGAGGCGTGCAATTAGTGGAACTTCCAAGCATGAGGAGATCATCACCAGATGTGGGATTAGAGGTACAATTATCCGATCTCCTTTCTCTTTTCTTTATTTATACTAGTTTTGGTATGTTTGGGGTAGCATAGAGAATTAATTAGCTTTTAGACGATTATTTTCTATACCTACATTCTGAACCTTGGTGTAGTTAAAGGGGGGTTATTTCTCGCTAACACATATGAAAAGATACTCGACCAATAATAACCACCTATTAGAATCTTGTGGGTGGTGGTATTTATTTCATGATGTTTCATCCATCAACTTATTTTATTCCTCTGTTTATTCACATTTGAGAATCAAACCATCTAGATTTTTCCATCCAAGGCCTTTGTCAATGAAACAATAGTTAAAGGCATTTAATCTTAGAGCTCTCTTCTTGTGATCCAAAAGGTTCCCTAGAGTTGTAAGGTTATTAATATATAAAATGATATTTGTGTATCAATAATGATGTTCCAATTCTTCAATCACTATTGAAATCATAGGGCACACATCATCTTGTAATCCAAGAGAAACTTCATTTCCTTAAACTAACATCTGCACCAAACCTCTGCATTTGACAAATTTTGTGGGAACAACTTCCAAATCATATTCATGAATCTTAGTCACCCACTTGCCTCTAGTTCCCAAATAATCTTGTTGAGACAAGATATCTTTTATGAGTAGATGGGGAAGATAGGAAATCACCTTGGAATATCCAATGTACATTTGGAAATGCTTCAAGTATTTGACCAAAGCATAAGCTTGCTTCTCCATAATGGAATATTTCAATTTGTCATCCCTAAGAATTGTGTTCATAAAGGCTATGGGGTTGTGATTCATATTGATCATTATTTTGAAGTAGCACACCTGCAATTGTATCATTAGAAGAAAAAGAAAAACAATTAAAATTATTGGAATAATTTGGACTTACCAATACTGGAGATTTTACAATAGCTTCCTTGATAATTTCGAAGGTTGTCTTGTTTTCCTCAACCCACTTGGAAACCTCATATTTCTTTAGAATTTTTGTTATAGGCTTGTTGATCTCAGAAAAAATTGGGATGAATATTTGGATGAAATTGATCTTTCTGAAAAATTGTTGCAAATAATTCTAAGTTCAAGGTAGGGTGATTTCCTTAATTATTTTTATCCTCTCAGGATCAACTTTTACCCCATATTTTATAAAAATATGCCCAATAAGAATTCCTTCAAGAAACCCAAGTACTAAATTCTTTGGGTTCAAAGATATTTCATACTTGTGGCACCTTTAAAATACCTATCTAATATGATTGACATGGGGTTTCTTGTCCTTTGAAAAACCTGTGAGGTCATCTTGATAAATCTCAATTATTTTTCCCATGAGATCTTTGAATGCATAATCCATGGATTTATAGAAAGTATCACTTGCATTCATCAAACCAAACTTCATCCTAAAATATGCATAATTTACCTAAGGCATGGTAAATGTTTTCTTATACCTATCATCATTTTTCATCAAAACTTGATTGTAACCTAAAAAACCATCCAAAAATGACAACATCTTTGATCCTGTGATTCTCTGTAGCCAATTTTCGATGTTTGGAAATGGATAATTTTATTTATTATATGCTATATTGAGATTTATGAAGTCCACACAAAGCCTTATATCATT
>ML795337.1:116366-130976 GCA_009831015.1 Picea engelmannii
ATGTAAGATCAATACAATAGATGACTGATCTGGCATAAACCTCAGATGGTCGTACAAGCAATAGATATGAGCTGCTACAAAATGCTCCCGCTAATACAAAATAATGCCTCCAAAGGCTGAATAAGAAATGAAGATCAATACAAATAGATCTGAATGCCAAACTCTCCAGCTGAAGAATTCCACTCTCCAATAGAAGGCTGAAACACTCAATAACTCGGCCCTGCTGCCAAAAGTGTCCAATCACCCTAAGAAATGGACCAATTGATAGATCGGGTGATGGAAAGAATAACCCAGGTGCCTGAATCTCCAAGATCCCTCTCAATCTCCGTAGATATGAATTTCCCACTGAATGGGGTGCCCCACTGGATGACTGAAACCCTAGATGGTTCAGCCCTGATGAAGGAGGCATCCAAATGCTCTAAAACTCTCCAAGAATATAGATCGGGCTATGAGAATCCCATGGGAGAAGTTTCAAGATCAGATCTCAAGCAGATCTCCCTAGATCTGAGTTTTACTGAATCACAGGACGTCCCCTATGGCTCCACCGCGTCCCAATCTGCAGACAAATATAGAATGATGATAACCCTCCAAAAAATCCCTCAAACTGATGGTCATGCCCCTGCAAACAAAACCCAACTGTCGGAATGGCCCTAGGCCCTCAGGATAAGCTGGATCGAACCTCCCTCGATAAACTGGCCATGAGACTAGAATGGTGTGGAGGAGTCTTTCATCCCCGAGACCAAGCTGTGGAACAAGGTGAGTGGATATTTCACCACTGAGTTGCTCCTAAGGGTTTGTACAACAAAACCCCCAAACTGAATGCTCAGGAGTAATAAAAAATGCTAATCCAAAACCAGAATGAGTAGTAGGTGCACCCCAACCTCTTACTTATACTTTTCCTTCTAATTCTATGTTGAGTTAGGTTAACTCCCAGGGTTAATCTCCTATTCTTCTGTTGAGTTCTCTTTTACTCCTTTATCCTTTTCCTTTCTTAAGTCAACTTAAAAATATAACTTTTAACTTCTTGACTTCCCCCCCTTTAGTGTGAGACTATGACCTAGTGGGGGTGCCCAGGCCACTGAGTTCCCTCATCACCTCTCTAAGAGGTGGGGGACATTACAGTTGGACTCCTGATCCTCAATCAATTTGATGTCTCTCAAGGTGATGGAACATTTGGGTATAAATACTTCAAGGGAATACAAGAATATTTGTGCCATGGACTCGATGGAAGTAAAAGTGTGTGTATTAATAAAGGATATTCAGGTTTTCTTGGCTTCTCATCAAGACATTTTATTAGTAATGGACTTAGAGGTCATCAATGTTCCATATGCCTAGGGAATTATTTTATCCAGAAAATGGGCCATTAACCTAGGAGGTATATTCAGATGGATTTATCATATGCCAAAATTCCAATTTTTTAGGGTATGGCAGTCATCTTATGCAAAGAACCAATGAGGAAATATCATGTGGAGGATCCTTGGGACCCCGAGAATGAATTGGATTTCTTCGAAGAATATCTTGGATACCGCACCTTGCTTACAATAGAATTAGCTCGTAGGGAATACGCCAACATTTGGAATATGAAATTTGATAAGGAAAAGTCTCAAGAATTTATGGGTGTTAGTATTTTTTTCACTTCTTCTAAAGGTAATGTTTCATGTTATTATTTCCATGCATAATTTGAAGGAACTGACATTGTATCTAAATATGCAGTACTTTTACTTGGTTTTAATTTAGCTAAGGATCTTGGAATTAAGATTTTGAAAATCATAGGTGGTTTTGACATATTTGTTTTTGCAAGTAAAAGGTATAAAGATACATGAATGCAGTATGGGATTCCATGTAATGGTTTGATGCATTATATTTAATAGTAGAATGAAGGTATTTGAATAAAATATCTAATGCATAAGCCATCTCCACTGTGATGCTACAAATATGTGAAGATTTGGTGAAGAATGGAAGATTTGAAATTATTTTCAAACCATAAGTCCCATATAAATTTGTCAACTGGCAGGATTTTGATGATGATTCACATATTCTTATATTCATGAACAACTTGTAGGAATTTCCCTAGAATGAGATCAATTGAAGAGAAGAAGGTCCAGAAGAAGAAACAAGGGAAAACATGATTTCAGTTGGCCTCGTACCTCGTGAATTTATTTTCAACATACATGAAAGGTACAAAGAGAAGAAATACATGATTAAACCCAATGAATATGAGTAAGTCAATATTGGATCCATTTAGAATATGAAAATGATAAATATAGAAAAGGAATATCAAGGAAGTAAAGAAAGGAAATAAAAGATCTTATCAGAGAATTCAACGATGCATTCTATGGATCCTAGGATGATTTGAAGGACTATAAGGGAGATATAATTCAACACACCATACCCTTTAAGGAAGGTGCCAAGACATTTTGAAAAAAATGAGACAAATTAATCCAAAGTTGGCCCCTCTTCTTCAGAAAGAATTTCAGAAATTGTATGAAGCAAGAATCATCTCTCCCACAAGACAATCTACATTTTCCTCCAATATAGTGATAGGGTGAAATAAAAAGAATGATATAAGGCTTTGTGTGGACTTCATAAATCTCAATATAGCATATAATAAATAAAATTATCCATTTCCAAACATCGAAAATTGGCTACAGAGAATCACAGGATCAAAGATGTTGTCATTTTTGGATGGTTTTTTAGGTTACAATCAAGTTTTGATGAAAAATGATGATAGGTATAAGAAAACATTTACCATGCCTTAGGTAAATTATGCATATTTTAGGATGAAGTTTGGTTTGATGAATGCAAGTGATACTTTCTATAAATCCATGGATTATGCATTCAAAGATCTCATGGGAAAAATAATTGAGATTTATCAAGATGACCTCACAGGTTTTTCAAAGGACAAGAAACCCCATGTCGATCATATTAGATAGGTATTTTAAAGGTGCCACAAGTATGAAATATCTTTGAACCCAAAGAAGTTAGTACTTGGGTTTCTTGACGGAATGCTTATTGGGCATATTTTTATAAAATATGGGGTAAAAGTTGATCCTGAGAGGATAAAAATAATTAAGGAAATCACCCTACCTTGAACTTAGAATTATTTGCAACAATTTTTCAGAAAGATCAATTTCATCCAAATATTCATCCCAATTTTTTCTGAGATCAACAAGCCTATAACAAAAATTCTAAAGAAATATGAGGTTTTCAAGTGGGTTGAGGAAAACAAGACAACCTTCGAAATTATCAAGGAAGCTATTGTAAAATCTCCAGTATTGGTAAGTCCAAATTATTCCAATAATTTTAATTGTTTTTCTTTTTCTTCTAATGATACAATTGCAGGTGTGCTACTTCAAAATAATGATCAATATGAATCACAACCCCATAGCCTTTATGAACACAATTCTTAGGGATGACAAATTGAAATATTCCATTATGGAGAAGCAAGCTTATGCTTTGGTCAAATACTTGAAGCATTTCCAAATGTACATTGGATATTCCAAGGTGATTTCCTATCTTCCCCATCTACTCATAAAAGATATCTTGTCTCAACAAGATTATTTGGGAACTAGAGGCAAGTGGGTGACTAAGATTCATGAATATGATTTGGAAGTTGTTCCCACAAAATTTGTCAAATGCAGAGGTTTGGTGCAGATGTTAGTTTAAGGAAATGAAGTTTCTCTTGGATTACAAGATGATGTGTGCCCTATGATTTCAATAGTGATTGAAGAATTGGAACATCATTATTGATACACAAATATCATTTTATATATTAATAACCTTACAACTCTAGGGAACCTTTTGGATCACAAGAAGAGAGCTCTAAGATTAAATGCCTTTAACTATTGTTTCATTGACAAAGGCCTTGGATGGAAAAATCTAGATGGTTTGATTCTCAAATGTGAATAAACAGAGGAATAAAATAAGTTGATGGATGAAACATCATGAAATAAATACCACCACCCACAAGATTCTAATAGGTGGTTATTATTGGTCGAGTATCTTTTCATATGTGTTAGCGAGAAATAACCCCCCTTTAACTACACCAAGGTTCAGAATGTAGGTATAGAAAATAATCGTCTAAAAGCTAATTAATTCTCTATGCTACCCCAAACATACCAAAACTAGTATAAATAAAGAAAAGAGAAAGGAGATCGGATAATTGTACCTCTAATCCCACATCTGGTGATGATCTCCTCATGCTTGGAAGTTCCACTAATTGCACGCCTCCTCCCAGGGCTGACTTGCATCCAAATATTGACAAACAGAGAATGACAAGCATGTTATTCCATATATAATTTAGGATTAGATGTTAGAATGTCAAACATAAATAAATAAAAGTATTCAAAGATACCATCATTTGGGATAGGATAATGTAATTCTTTTAGTCATAACACAAAGATTATACCTTTACAATCTAAGTCGACCATCGTTCCGCAAATCTCACCCAGGTTCCTCTTCACCATGCTCCAAGTGAACCTTGTATGAAATTCTCCTCTAGACATTTTGATCTCTTCTATGGAATGGAATGGGTTAAATGGAGGAAGAAGGGGCTAATGAGGGAATGTTGAGGCAATTTCTCACAAAAGGAAACAATATCTTGGGCAAGGAGGGGAAGTGAAATCGGGCAGATTTTCATTGTTCTTATGCTTAGGTATGAAATGAGACCCCAACACCTCCTTTTATATGCCAAAAGGATGATTATTTGGTTGGGTGACGGGCTATAGTAGGTGGATTAGTTGGGAAACCTCCAATAGCCCATCAATTTCAACGAATTCCTGGCAACATTTTATTTTTTGCAACTTTTGCAGGTATACGCGAGTTGTAATGGTGCAACATGCATATGTACGCGAGATGTAATGGTGCAACAAGCATATGTACACAGGAAGTAATGGTGTAGGGCACATAAATATTCTAAAAATTGGCTTTTTAAGAAGAGTTTCTCATCATTGCTTTGGCAAAAAATGAAAGTAAGAGGGCCAAGGCCATGTATGCATGTGTAGAGAAATTTAGGGCTATAACACCTTTCAAGTTATAAGTTAATTTTTATATTCATGTGTTTGAAGGTCAGATATATGCAGATTCTTTAGAAAAATGGTTAAATATGCTAGAAGGTTATTTATTTTTCCACATTTTTTCTACGGGGAAAAGATCACCTTTGCACTCCTTAAGACTGTCCCCCATGTCAAAAATTGGTGGGAAACTTACTGTGAGAAAAAATTCATAGAGGAGTCTCAAATGTTTGAGGCCAAATCCACTTGGGATTGTTTTATGGATGTTGTTAGGGAAGAATATTACCCTATTGGAAATCATGACGACCAATACACGAGATATACCCCACTGCATCAAGAGAGGGGACAAAAAGTGTCGAGGTTCAAAAATACCATCCATACCTTGCACACCAAGCCAGGTATCAAAGAATTCAAGAAACATCTAGTTCTAAAATATCGTGGGGCTCTACACAAGTACATCCAAAACAAAATGGATTTTCTATAAATTTCATCATTGGAAGTCACTTATCAATATGGTGTCAAAATAGAGCAGGAATTTGAGCAACAAAAGAACTAAGAGTTTGGATATGCAAATCCACAACAACCAAATTATGGCAAAGGCATAACTAACTCAAAGAAAAACCAACCTCAAGACAACCAGTCCATACTACAGGGAAAAAAAAGTAATGAGAATATGAAGGACATTGGGAAGTGGTGTGACTTCCACAAAATCCCTTGGCACAACATCGATGAATACATTTAAAAAAAAATCAATGGTGGGTGAGGTCAGAGAAAAAGAACCAAGCCCCAAATCCGAATCTGATTCAAAAAACAATAAAAGGAAAAATATCATTGATGTAGTACCCACTGCTACAATTGTGACCATAACAATCCATCCAAAAGAACCAGAGGATCCTGAGGAGGGGGAGTGCCTCTTCCATTCACATATGTGGGTAATGAATGGGACCCCACTACATTTCATTGTTGATAGTGGAAGCTAAAAGAACCTCATCTTAGTAGAGGTTTTCAAGTAGTTTGGATTTCTGACAACACCACACCCACAACCATACAACATTGGTTGGCTTTGCCAAGGTCAAGATCTTTGCATCAACCAATAGTGCCACTATCCAATGGCATCAAGCCCTTTACGGATGAGGTATTATGTGATGTTTCCCCACTGGAAGTATGTGATTTTTTTTTATTCCAACTATATATGTGGAAGAATCATATTATTTATAAGTATCGACCCCATAGTGTCATTGTTACTCTGAGGGGTTAGATCTACAGGATACAAGAGGTAGTTCTAACTAGTGTCTCGAAAAAAAAAATTCACAAAATAATCTTTCATACCACAAAGTTTAGCCTCTTCATGATTAGGTCAAAAGGTGAACATAAGGACACTACAACCACTCCAGCCTCGTCCCAATGAATTTCTATCAAGTAGAAGAAGATTGACAAGATTGTAGAAGAGAAAAAAAATATTTTTTCTTCATCTACGGGGCTGCCTTCGCATTGCCCAATCAAGCCAAGCTATAACATATCCCTTCATATCTCTATTGACCACAACCCTTTTCAGGTGTTCTTGGGGTTCCATCCATTATCCCCCATTGATATAGCTCTTCATGTTGCATCTTCTATGATAGATTACTCCCACACTCAGGTAGATCATACAACCAAATTGGTGGAATGGATCCAACCCCACTAGAAAAATGTTCATGATAGTGTTCAACAAGCTAATCCAGACAACTTCTTCAGCAAGGCAAGAAACTCACCAAGGTTCAGATTCAACAAAATCTTCCCCATCTCCTACAGGAAATTGACGCAATGGGGGTCATTGATTACTAAGGGGAGGAGGAATGATCTAGATGGATATTTGTGGCCACCCACCTATTCCACTGTCTCAAAACTTCGTTTTCCATTTTGACAATTGTTTTATAGTTTTTTGGGTCTCAAACTTCCTAGGTCATTTTGAGGCCCTAAATAATTTTTTTTTTACTTTTGGGGGACTATAGGTTACCATAGGAATACCCTACCCTAGTAGAAGTTTTACTCCTCAGCCAAACCTTTCTGTTGAGGCATCGAACGCCCCAAAAAAATATAGTATGCAAAATTTATGTCATTCCAAAGTTGATGTATCAACTACCCCCATCGGGGCCCACAAAACGTTTGGCGTTTCATATTCTGGGGTTAGGTTTTTAGATGTTTATGGTTTTCTCAATTATGATTTATGTAAAAATGACCTTTGGAGCCTCATTATAAACATCATCTTGCAAATGATCATAGTGTCACATCTCTTCTCAGAGATAAGATTCCACCATTCTGGTGTGTTCATTCACTCTGTAGTTTTAGATCTTCTGTAAATTTATCTCATTAATATGATTTTTTTAAAATTATATCTTTTTGTTTCTTGAAATATATATTTGTATTTCCTTATCATATTTATACCTTCATTTTTTTCTCAAAATAATCTCGATCAGTGGTATTAGAGAAGATTTCTCCTTGTCGTTTGTTAGCGCATGTACCCAACAAGGTCAGGATATAAAGAGTTGGATTTCAATCTAGTTTCTCTTGAGGACAACCACTCTCGCCAACCCAAGCAAATTTCCATGGTGTAAGAAAAGAGAGATGAGGGAGCAAGAGATTATATTAATCTGCTTCTTGAGGAATCCCTCACGCGATAGAGGGATGAAATGATGGAATTGTTTTACCAAATACTTTGATGACTACCGATAACAACAAATGCATCTTCATAAAGAAACCACTTTGGAAGTGCCTCCCTTTTCAGTGTAAAAGTTAATTTTTATATTAGTGTGTTTGAAGGTCATATAGATGTAGATGATTTAGAAAGGTGGTTAAATATGCTAGAAGGTTATTTCTCTGTCCACAATTTTTTCGACTGGGTAATATCACCTTTGCGCTCCTTAAGTCTGCCCCCTATGTCAAAAATTGGTGGGAAACTTATTTTGAGGAAAATGCCACACAGGAGTCGGGAATGTTTAAGGCCAAACCCACTTGGGAGTTTTTTATGGATATGGTCAAGGAACAATATTACCCTATAGTAAATTATGATGACCATTACATGATATGGACCACATTGCATCAAGAAAGGGGACAAATGGTGTCATGTTTCACAAATACCTTCCATACCTTACTCACCAAGTCAAGTATAAAATACATCGAGCAACATCTAGTTCTAAAATATTGCAGGCCTCTACATAGGTACATCCAAATAGAAATGGAGTTTCTAGACATCTTTTCATTGGGAGCCACTTATCGATATGTTTTCAAAATCAAAAAAACATTTAAGCATCATAACAAGTGGAAGTTTAGGTCTGCAAATATGAAAGAATCGAAGTATGTTATAGCAAACCCTAACTCACAGAACAACCAACCTCAAGACAACCAGTCCAAGCTGCAGGGAAAGAAGAGAAACATGAAGAGAAAGAAGGAAACTGGGAAGTGGTGTGACTTCCACAAAATACCTTGTCACAACACTAATGATTTTCACTCAAAATAGTCATTGGTGGATGAGGTAAAATAAAAATAGTTGATCCCCAACTTAGAATATGATTTATAAAACAATAAAATGAAACAGATCATCGATGCAGATCCCACTACTACAATTATGACCACAACAATCCAACCAGAAAAACCAGAGGATCTTGAGGAGGGGGAGTGTCTTTTCCATTCATAGATGTGGGTGAATGGGACCCCACTACATTTCATTATGGATAACGGAAGCTAAAAGAATATCATATCAACAGAGGTTGGAATCACGATAGTCACCAATTCAGTTACGAGGAATAAATCTATATGGTTTGGGGTGTTATAACCCTATGTTTCATAGGAACAACTGGTGACTAGAATTTTTTTAGCCTTGTTTTATTTTTGGCTGTAAATGATATTTCATCCTGCAAATGATTTCCAAAAGAAAGAAAAAGAAATAAAAGAAAAAGAATAAAAGAGGGTATGAAAAGAAAAATGATAAACCCCATGCAATAAAAATGGCTTGATTCATACAGCCTAATCATGGTCAAGTATTTTGAATTTATGTGGATAGGTTAGAGAATAAAAATTGGATAAAATGTTTAATCTAATCCAAGATAGATAGGTTAGTTAATGAATAAATTTGATCAAACTGTTTAAACTTGATCAAATATCCCTAAGATAGAGTAAGTTTTAGCCCAACAGTCTAATCTAGGTTAAATGTGCTAGTAGAATAGACTAGGTCATATATTAGGATGTCTTCATTCCAATAAAATAGACATGAAATTGTTTAACGTCTTTATTTTTATTTTTTAGTGTTGTGTTCTAACCACTCGGTGACAAAAAGGAAAGGGAATCCGTGCAAAAAACCCACAAAATGGTGTTATCCTAAGTTTTTAATGAGGTAATATGATTCACACTCTGTGATAAAAGGTTCCCCTATATCAATGGATGAACAAAAGGCACTCAAATCTATGGCCGACAGACAATATCGGACCACCCTGACCATTCTACCTTTAACAATGGGGGGGGGTCCGAGTTGCTGGTTTTACCTGGCGGGTCCCATCCTAACGTGGCGCATTTGTGTTAACTCAGACCCCCCTGGCTCTAAACCAGTTACTGCCTACCCCCCCCTATGAGTAAACCGCCAAAATGGATTCCCATACCACTTCTGTCTGCTAACATCACTTCCCACTATCGTCGCTTGTAAGTCATGTGTCATTACTCTGCCAATGTACCACCCCCAGTCACCCATCACCCATTTATTTCCCTCCACCTCATCCCCTAGATATCCATTTGGAAATCAATGCACACGAACATGTCCATTAGCCTGCTAACTTGTCCTTTGATCCCCAACGGACACCCATTCGCCCAATTAATCTTGTTTTTCACCATTTATTCACTATTCCTAATCCAGACACCGATGAAACCATCATCCTCTTCTCTTTATTCCCTCTACGGTCACCATTAACACCTTGTATTTATATTCAAAACGATTCTTTTTCAAATTTGGCAGGTATCAGTCTAATTGATGGAACCAAATTCCAAACATTCAAAGATCGATGAAAATCCATTTTTCCCACCTCCCGTTGACCTCGACCAGATCCCTCTGGCCGACAAAGATTACCTAATTTCAGAGCCCAAATGCAAATTTGATTTTGCCGAATTATACTTATGGTTCAAAGACACCTTCCAGGACCAGAGTGATGAGATTGGACTCTGGGACCCCACTGCATTTCATTGTTGATAGTGGAAACTAAAAGAACCTCATCTTAGTAGAGGTTGTCAAGTAGTTTGGATTTCTGACAACACCACACCCACAACCATACAACATTGTTTGGCTTTGCCAAGGTCAAGATCTCCGCGTCAACCAACAGTGCCACTATCCAATGGTATCAACCCTTTTAAGGATGAGGTATTATGTGATGTTTCCCCACTGAAAGTATGTGATGTTCTATTATTCCAGCTATATATGTGGAAGAATCATATTATTTATAAATATCAACCCCATAGTGTCATTGTTACTCTGAGGGGTTAGATCAACAGGATACGAGAGGTAGTTCTAACTAGTGTCTCAAAAAAACAATGCGCAAAATTATCTTTCATACTGCAAAGTTTAGCCTCTTCATGATTAGGTCAAAAGGTGAACATAAGGACACTACATCCACTCTAGCCTCATCCCAAGGAATTTCTATCAAGTAGAAGAAGATTGACAAGATTGTAGAAAAGAAAAAAGAAAAAAAAATCTTCGTCTATGGGGCTGCCTTCACACTGCGCAATCAAGCCAAGCTATAACATATCCCTTCATAGCTCTATTGTCCACAATCCTTTTCAGGTGTTCCTAGGGTTCCATCCATTATACCCCCCTGATATATCTCTTCATGTTGCATCTTCTACGATAGATTACTCCCACACTTAGGTAGATCATACAACCAAATTGGTGGAATGGATCCAACCCTAATAGAAAAAGGTTCATGATAGTGTTCAACAAGATAATCCAGACAACTTCTTCAGCAAGGCAAGCAACTCACCAGGGTTCAGATTCAACAAAATCTTCCCCATATCCTACAGGAACTTGACGCAATGGGGGCCATTGATTCCTAAGGGGAGGAGGAATGATCTATATGGATATTTTTGGCCACCCATCTATTCCACTATCTCAAAACTTCATTTTCCATTTTGACAATTTTTTTATAGTTTTTTGGGTATCAAACTTCCTAGGTCATTCTGAGGCCCTAAATAATATTTTTTTTTACTTTTGGGGGACTATAGATTACCATAGGAATACCCTACCCTAGCAGAAGTTTTATTCCTCAGCTAGACCTTTCTATTGAGGCATCAAACGCCCCAAAAAAATATAGTATGAAACATTTATGTCCTTTCGAAGTTGATGTATCACCTACCCCCATCGGGGCCCACAAAAATTTTTGCGTTTCATATTCTGGGGTTAGGTTTCTATATGTTTATGGTTTTCGAATTTATAATTTATGTAAAAAAGGCCTTTGGAGCCTCATTATAAACATCATCTTGCAAAGGATCATAGTGTCACATCTCTTCTCAGAGATAAGCTTCCACCATTCTGGTGCGTTCATTCACTCTATATTTTTAGAGCTTTTGTACATTTATCTCATTAATATGAATTTTTTATAAATATATCTTTGTGTTTCTTGAAATATATCTTTGTATTTCCTTATTATATTTCTACCTTCATTTTTTTCTCAAAATAATCTAGATTTGTGGTATTAGAGAAGATTCCTCCTTGTCACTTGTTAGCACTATACCCAACAAGCTTAGGATATAGAGAGTTGGATCTCGATCTAGTTTCTCTTGAGGACAACCACTCTTGCCAGCCCAAGCAAATTCCCATGGTGTAATAAAAGAGAGACAAGGGAGCAGGATATTATATTAATATTCTTCTTGAGGAATCCCTCACACGACAGAGGGATGAAATGATGGAATTGTTTTACCAAATCCTTCGATGACTACCAATAACAACATATGCGTCTTCATAAAGAAACCATTTTGGAAGAGCCTCCATTTTTGGTGTACAAGTTAATTTTGATATTAGTGTGTTTGAAGTTAATATAGATGTAGATGATTTAGAAAGGTGGTTAAATATGCTAGAAGGTTATTTCTCTGTCCATAATTTTTTTGATTGGGGAAATATCACCTTTGCACTCCTTAAGTCTGTCCCCTATGTCAAAAATTGGTGGGAAACTTATTTTGAGGAAAATGACACATAAGATTTGGGAATGTTTGAGGCCAAACCCACTTGGGATTTGTTTATGGATATGGTCAAGGAACTATTGGAAGATTGGTTGTTGTCATTAATGTCAACCCTAGTCATGGGTTTTGGACCACAAGATTCATAAAGGTATTTGGACATGAAGGACAATGCACATGCATATACAACACCTATGAATGGATAGTATACATCATGTTGTTTCCAGTGGTATGTGGCACGTCATGTGGATCCTCATGGTTGAGGAGAAATGATTTTTTGAAGATGACAAAGTGAATTGAATAAGGAAGTACATGTAGGCCTTGAAGATAATTAAAGAAAAGAATTACAAAATAAGAAAGTGTCAGGTCGGCCCTAATGTTAAAATTAAGTGACATAAATGGTATAAATAAACATCATTATACATTCATTTTGATACAAGTCAAATTTTAGAGGAAATAAGAAGAAAAAAAGGCCAGATTTCAAGGGAGGATGAAGTCTTTTGGTGATGTGTTCTAAGGTATGTTATTTTCAGGTCATCTTACCATTTTTGCTATAACTGTTTTTATAGAACGATTCATATGGTGAAATAGATATGGTATTGAGAAGACATATTAAGGTGCCTCTGGTAAAAAGTGAATCTCTTGATTCTCTATAATTATGGAGATACACTCTATGGAAGATAGGGTTTGTGACCAGTCCAGAAGCTAGTCAATAAACAGGTGTTCCGGGTAAAACAGTCATAACTTCTTCATAGAGAATTCAAATGACGTGGGATAAATTTCATTAGAAATAATACAGACTTTAGTTTGTTGTGTGTGAGTTTCATAATCGTATGTTAAATATTGAGCGCGGGGCATTCTGTACAAGTTCAGTCTCCTGAATAGACCAGGATTGAATAAAGTCTACCATTCTTTCTATAACTTTGTTGGTGCAATTATTTGCATAATATATTACCAAACATAAATTATCAACCGAGATTCGTAATCAGTAGATTTGATGCACTATATGTGACGGTAACAGATAGGTTCCTATGTTTGTTTAGTATAGATAAGAAAACCATTTAGAAACCAACACACTTTTAAAAATAACAATCTTCACACAATTCGAAAGATGGAAAGAAACACTCATCAAAAAACAGAAGTTCTTGCTTAGGTGATGGACATGTTCATTGATGGCTCATGAAAATAAAAGATGAACTTTGATCCTATCTCCTGGAGCAACTAAAATAACAAGTGGGATGCTCCATTAAAGCTCATGTATGGTGAAATATGGAGATTCAACCGTTCCTGCATTACCACACTTTGCAACACACATGAAATCAAACAAAATGACATGAAATCAAAATAACAGGTACATGAAATGAAAATCTACACTAACAATTTACAATAATCTTACCAAGTTGGATCAGTGGCCCTTGCCGATGCGAACATGGAAGCTTCAGATCGCCAGTTGCTAACTTCTATGAGACACGAGATCACTGAACTCAAACTTGCATTAATCTTCAACAGGTAGGTTTACAAAAGGAGTCTCTTCATGAATCGAGTCTACATCATAACAATTCTCCTAAAAAACCTATATCATAACAATTCCCTTAATCTACATAATGAATCCTCTCTCTCAATCTACATAATAATGATTCTCATAATACTGATCCTCCCCTGATCTACATAATAATAATTCTCCCCCTCATGAAGAGAAGGCACTCTCTTTTATACATGAGATCTTTGAAAAGGAGATAAACATCTCATAATTACAAATCCACTTTTCTCTCAAACCATTTCCCTTTATTACAAAATACAATCCCTTCAAATCCTCACACATATCTCTCATATATCTTGGATAAGATATGACAACTAAATCTCCATGATCTTCTCCTTCGATTAGGATTGAATTATCTCCTCATATCTTTGAAATGGTGGAGGAAGTATTCAATTAGTCTTTTGAATTAATCCTTCACATATTCCTACACATGATAAAGCTCACACATTTTTGAAATATATGAAAACATGCCAATTTTCTAATATTTAATCACAAATTCCCTTTTAATACTAAAATAAATGATTTGGAAAATAATAAGGTTAAACCCATATTTAATTATGAAATGATATTAATGAATGGTTTACAGAGCGATGAAATGTGAATAATGATGAAGGGAAAGGTGGATGGAAAGATGACATTTCTGAGTCCCAAAATACCCCCCAACTGAACTTGTTGCATGTCCTCATTCAACCATGCATGGGTCTTCTCAAGAAAATTTGGCATCTGAACTTTGGCTTTGAGTGATGATAATGAATATTTCCAGGATGGGATTTACATAAATAATAGCTGACAATTCCTTATGGTTGGTTCTTGTGTGACAACCATGAATATAGAGAATGTTGGTTCTTGTGTAAGAAACATTCATTTCGT
>ML795337.1:150103-175044 GCA_009831015.1 Picea engelmannii
GGGAAAGAAGAGAAACATGAAGATGAAGAAGGACACTGGGAAGTGGTGTGACTTCCACAAAACACCTTGTCACAACACCAATGATTTTCACTCAAAATAGTCATTGGTGGATGAGGTAAAATAAAAATAATTGATCCCCAACTTAGAATCTGATTTATACAACAATAAAATGAAACAGATCATCGATGTAGAACCCACTACTTCAATTACGACCACAACAATCCAACCAGAAAAACCAGAGGATCTTGAGGAGGGGGAGTGTCTTTTCCATTCATAGATGTGGGTGAATGGAACCCCACTACATTTCATTATGGATAATGAAAGCCAAAAGAATCTCATATAAACAGAGGATGGAATCACGATAGTCACCAATTATGTTACGAGGAATAAATATATATGGTTTGGGGTGTTATAACCCTATGTTTCATAGGAACAATTGGTGTTAAGTACTTCAGAGTTTGAAGTATTGAGGGTTGATCTTTACGCCTAAGCAAGCTGTAATCTATAATCATTTCTGAGATATCTACCAGCAATATAAGGACGATTCACAGGATTCCTGTGTGTTGATGTTGGTGATGTTATTTCTCATTGTTTAATGTTTTCCTTACTTTGTGACCAATCTGTTTTCAGTCTCTGATCATTTAAAATAAGATTAAATGCATAATTTATCTTCATATACTTTGTTTTTGGATTTTAAAGATCTGAATGTTATTCTTCTGATATTGTGATAAATAAATTCTTAAATTCTTATTTGTTGTGATTGATTATCTCACCTTTTCTTCCTTTCCATCAATTTAAATTCTAAAGGATCCAACATTTGCATTACCTTTCCCTGTGAAGAAAACTTATAAAATATGTTCTCTAATCTCAATTCATAACATAGAACCCATAGCCCAATGGATGCGTGAGCAATATTTCAACCATCTTTATAAAACAAAACAACAGAAATTTGATTAATTTAACTATCCTAATATTTAAACCCGAACATATCTAAATCTTACAGAGAGATCCCTCTCTGAAACTGCCAGGGTTAGATCCTAGTTTCGAAGTGGTTGGATAAATTTACCTCTGCTAAATTTCTTCTACCCCCTGACAACATCTGGGAATTTATAGAGTGTTAACATAGTGGCGACTCTACTGGGGAATCGAACAAACTTTCCATCTTACGATTTTATTTTCCCTAGATAAAGAAAACTTTATTTCTGAACAAATCATAGAATCTAACTTACAAAGAGATACATTTTCAGAGGTTGTTAAAGTTTGTATATATTAGTTTAGGTTTCGTAAAATTTAAAGTTTTGTCTCCTAAAAGAATTCATACTAGATCTCATCCTGACCTAGAACCTGCAATAGCAGTGGACAATCCAAAAAAGTTACTTAGAAAGAAAAACACTGTAGAAGGTTTTGGAAGTCACAGTCCCCTTCATAGGTCTACTTCCCTCCTAGAAAAGCTTATCGCTATTTAGGATCTTGAGTTTGACATATATTTTGAGAAAATTCTGTTCATAACCAAATCTGATAGCTTTATAAGTGAAACAATCTTAGGTCAAACCATTTTACAACCCAGGACCCCTGAAATACTTTCTCCTGGAATAAAATTCGTCAATGTTTCCTTCAAGAATTCAACAAGTTAGAATATCTAGTAGAAAATCTTGATCAAGCTTTGTACGAAGCTCACTTTCAACAGTCTATAGAGATTTCTTCCATGACTATTGCTGCAACGTCCATCAAACATCAAATACTTCACTCTACATCCCCTAGCCCTACCTCTTCTACTTCTTCTGTCACTTCTCCTCCAATCACATAAGTTGTTGTTCAACCTCCTCCACCAATCATGGCAACAAGATATGATCCCTTGCTATTGGTCACTCCCTTACATACCATGCCTCAGGACTATCAAACTAGACTTCCTTAGTTTGATGGTACGCATCCTCTGAATGCACAACAACATGTTGATAAGATGAATGATTATTTTGATTTGCAAAAAGTTGATGAAGCAAATGTCCAAATGAGACTTTTTGCACAAAGTTTGACCGGAGAAGTCAAAAAATGGTTCAAAGTTTTATGCCCTTCTACCATAGTTGACATTGCTTCTTTTCAGTTGAGTTTTCTTGACAGATGGGAGGTAAAGAAAAATCCTCTCTATATTTTATTAGAATATTAGAATATCAAAAGGAATCAAGGGGAAATAGTGTAGGATTATTGCATTCATTTCAACAATATTTATAACGCAATTCCAACTGATATTAAACCTCCACAAGATTTGGCTTTAATCAAGTTCTCTAATGGATTTGATGTTGATATGTCATATCAACTAAGGGAAAGGAATTATTTCACTCTAGAAGACATGTAGAAAAGTGCATTAAGCGTAGAAGCAAATCTATTAGCCATAAGATCCAGGAAAAGAATAGAGAGAAGGGTTACAATCAAAGAAGAGCCTTCCATGTCTTCTTCAGATGATAAACTAGATTCCATAGTCAGAATTATGGATAGAATGATGGAAAGGCTAACCATCACTGACATAAATCCACCTAGGGAAAATCAGCCTGCCCCTCAGATAAAAAATCTAAACTTCAGAAAGAACCCTTCCTAGATTAGACAGAGGGATCCGAGAGATCAAAGAGATCAAAGGGGACCTGATCAACATATTAGACCACCTCTTCAAGAGAATTACGTTGATGATGGGGAGGAAATAATTGAAGAGTTGGATGATACTCACATAAACCTAATGGGTTTTCACGATGATGACTACATTTTTCTTACTCAAGAAGAACATGATTTTTTTCTCCTCTCACAAACAAAAGTGAATGAGGAGGAAGAGGAAAAAAAACAAAAAGCCTTTGAGAATGCTATAATGGAGGTGCAAAAAATGTATAACTTAAGAAGCAAGAAGAATAATGACAATCCTACAAAGAAGGCTACTGAAACGAAGAAAACAACTAAGGCCAACAAAACCTCAGATGCTTCTCTCAAGAAAGTCCCTGAGAAGAATTGTGTTGAATCTTCTGCAAAATGAAATCCTGAACTTTCACAAAGATCATATCACACCGAGGTTGCATATAATAGTAAGCCAAATACTTCTCCCCATAGAAATATGATAGAAAAAACAGAAGTGCAGAGACAAATCAAAACTTCCACTACTTTCAGCCTAGAAGGGGAACTAGCCAAATTGAAGATTCATATTCCCCTTCCCGAACTAATGAGAAAAAATGCGTACAGGTCGCAAGTGATCAAAGAATTAAGAATTGAACCAGAGATAGGTACAAAAGCATTAAATATTGGATCAGGAACACACTCATATACCGTAAATCTTAATGATGATCAACCTGAGGTATTTTTCGGACTTGAAGTTGATGGAAAAACTAACAACGACGTTGTTCCCCCTTTCTATATTAGTCTGAATATCCATGACAAAATCCTGCACAATGTTATCCTTGATTTTGGCGCCTCTCAAAATCTGATGCCCAAAGTTGTGATGGAGAAGTTGGGGCTTGACATCACTAGACCCTACAAGGAATTGCATTCTTTTGACTCTATCAAGGTCAAATGAATAGGGCTAATTAAGGATTTATGTATCAACCTGGCTCAAATCCTGGAAAAACACATGGTGATGGATATCATGGTTGTAGACATTGCCCCGAAATATGGTATGTTTCTATCTAGATCTTGGGGAGCTAAGTTGAAAGGCACTTTGCAATTAGATATGTCTTATGCTACCATCCCGGTATTTGGACAACAGTGAAGACTATACAGAGAGACTATGATGAAGTATATGGTCAGCAGTCAGGAAAAAACACACAAATACTCATTATACTCTGCACTCTCTTATCTGGATTCATTCATTTTGTACAATGATGGTGACTTGGAAAATTAAATTCCTTGGTTGGAAGATGATGCACTTGATCTGCAAGAAGATAAATCAAATACTGAGGTAAGAGGCATTGTAACAATAGAAAGTAATGAATTTCCAGTCGATCTCTTGAGTATGAACATTGATGGGGCTATGAGAAAAGAGGGAGCTGGAGCTGGGGTTTGGTTACACAATCATACGACAAAGTATTCTGAGAGCCACTCTTATAAACTAAATTTACAGTGCACCAACAACGTAGCAGAGTACGAAGCCTTTCTACTCGGCCTGAAGTTACTAAATAAGGTTGGTGCCAAAAAGATTATGGTAAGAGGTGACTCTAAACTTGTCATCAAGAAAATTAAAGGTGAGTATTTACTAAGAATCCTAGACTCAGAGACTATAGAAATGTTGTTTTATATTTTCTGGAATGATTCACTAAAATCGACTTGTAGGTAATGCCCAGAGCCCAGAACATACTATCATACGGATTCGCTACTTTGATAGCCACATGCAAAATACATTTCAAACCAAATCTATAATACACAGTAGAGATAAAGTGTAGACCGACTGTTCCAGACAACATCAGGTACCGGCAAGTATTTGGCAATGATGAAAAAATTGAAGATTTCCTGCAGTCGAAGAATGAATTTGAATGTACAAATATAGATATAGAAAACGATGATGATAGTGTAAATAAATCAGTTTTTGAAAATGGTAGTTTAAATAAAGTAGAATTAGATGAAATAAATGAAAATGATGAAGACACGGATGTTTTTCATTTGAAAAACAATGTTTTACCTAGAGGTTTAGTTCCTTTAGAAGACCTGTTTGATTTTAACAATGTAGTGAAACAACCTAAGATAGAACCCACTAGGAAAGAGGTCGAAGAGTGAAATTTAGGAACAGAGGAAAAACCCAAGATGATTAAATTATCCAAGTCTTTACCTCCAGAGAAAAGGAAGAAATGCATCGATCTATGCAAAGAATTTGTAGATGTGTTTTCCTAGAGCTATGAATATTTAAAGGCTTACGACACCAGTATCATACAACATAAAATTCCAATAAAAGAAGAACATAAACCTTTCAGACATAAAATTAGGAGGATCAATCCCAAGTTACTACCCCTGATAGAAAAGGAGATTAAAAAAATGTATGATGCCAAAATTATAGCCCCCTTAATATTTTCAAAATGGGTTTCTAATCTAGTTCCTACCAGGAAGAAGATGGGCGAAATGAGGCTTTGCATTGATTTCTGAAACCTAAACAAGGTTTTCCTCAAAGACAACTACCCTCTACCTAAAATGGACCACATCTTACAAAAGGTAGTTGGGGCCAGTAGGATCTCTTTATTAGATGGTTTTTCGAGCTATAACCAAGTTCTCATCCATCCAGATTACCAGGAGAAAACAACTTTGACCACACCCTGGGGAACATTCATGTATGTGAAAATGCCCTTTGGTTTGATGAATGTTGATGCCACATCCCAAAGAGAAATGGATATTTCCTTTGTGGACAAGATTGGGAGGTTTATAGTCATATATATGGACGATGTTACTGTCTACTCCAAATCAGACGAGGAAAATTTACAACATCTCAGATGAGTGTTTGAGAAGTGCATAAAATTTGGGATTTCATTAAATCCCAAGAAAACCCTTTTTGGTTTAGAAGAAGGCAAATTTGGGGGGCATATAATCTCTAAATATGGAACTAAAATAGACCCCAGTAGAATAGAATCTATCCAAAAATTAGAACACCCTAGGAACATCAAAGAATTGCAATCTTTCATTGGTAAAATAAATTTCCTGAGAAGATTCATACCCAATTTGGCAGAACTCCTCAGGAACATCACAAATATGCTAAAACAAGACACCAAAATAAGATGGAATACTGAATCTAAACAACCATTTGAGCAGGTAAAACACACACTTATAGAAGCCCTAGTTTTGATCAGTCCAGATTACACTTAAGACTTCTATTTGTTCTCTTTTGTGTCTGAACACACCATTGCAACAGTACTATTGCAGAAAAAAAGTGAAGGGTATGAACAACCCATAGCCTTTTTCAGCAAGTCGTTGAGAGATGTTGCGTTAAACTATAATATAATGGAGAAACATTCTTTTTCCATGGTAAAAGCAATAAAATATTTTAGAGTTTATATTCTCCATTCTCACACGATTGCTTATGTTCCAAATGCAGTGGTGAAGGATATTTTGACTCAGGATAATCTTGATGGTAGGAGAGGCAAGTGGATTGTTTTCATTCTAGAATTTCATATAGAAATAAAACCCACTAAACTAATCAAGGGTCAGGGTTTGGCCAAATTGATGGACGAGTCCAATTTTCATGCTTTAGACATTAACTTTTTGGCTGCAGTTGACGAGCAGGAAGAGCAGGAGACTCCAAATGTAAAACAGGTATTCTTAAACTCTCCTTGGTACGCAAACCTCATTTTTTTCCTTTATAATTTACAAGATCCTCCTGGTCTAACTAAGACCAAAGCTAGATTTATTAAACTAAAAGCATTGAAATATTGTATTCTAGACAAAATCCTTTACTGGAAAGACCCTGGGGGTATCTTACTTAATTTCTTATTAAAGGATGAAGCTGACAAGGTATTGCAGGATTTCCATGAAGGTGATTGTGGCGGGCATCTCAGTTGGAAAACCAATGCTAACAAGATCCTCAGAGCCAGTTATTACTGGCCCACCTTGTTTGCAAATGTACACAAAAAGGTGACCTCCTGCCACAAGTGTCAAATCTTCAAAGGAAAAAGGAAACTTTTTCCCTTGCCTCTCAAACCTATTTTAGTAGAAGCTCCATTCTAGCAATGGTGTTTGGAATTTGTTGGTGAGATTCATCCACCCTCTTCCGACCAACATAAGTGGATCTTCACAACCATGGACTATTTCACAAAATGGATTGAAGCGTTACCATGCAGGAAAGTGATTGACTCTGTCATCATTAAATTCTTGGAAAAAAATATTTTTTCTCATTTTGGATGTCTTGGGAAAATCATAAATGACAATGCAATGTCCTTCAGATCCAAAAATCTTGTAGAGTTTTTCAGCCAATACCACATTACTTAGGGGCACTCAACAACCTATTACCCTCAGGGAAGTGGGTTAGTTGAGTCCTCAAACAAAAGTCTGGTGAATATCATTAAGAATACATTGTAGGAAAACAAGAAGTCCTGGCATAATAAGTTAGTCCATGCACTTTGGTTTGACTGGCTAACCACAAAAAGATCACTTGGTATGTCTCCATACCAGTTGGTATACGACACTGAGGAAATTTTCCCTTCTTCTTTGGGAGTCCCTATTATGAAACTATTGTAGGAAGTGAAAGCAGAGCCAAATGATACCCAAAGGAGAATAAATCAGATGATCCACTTACAGTGGTCCAGAGAAGATGTGTATAACAAAACCCAGGTAATCCAAGAAAGTATCAAAAATATTTATGACAAGAGAAATAAAGAAGATGATTTTAAGTTGGGTGATTTGGTACTAAAGTGGGATTCCATGAACAAGGATAAAGGTAAACATGGAAAGTTCGATAGTTTTTGGAAAGGCCCTTACATAATTCAGGCATTTATATGAAACAACACTTTTTTACTCAAGGAAATTGATGGAGCAGACCTTCCAGGAGGACCTATAAATGGCAGAATTCTCAAGCATTATGTCCCACCCCCAATGAGGTTTTTAGTCATTCAATTTCATTGTACAAAATTTTCCTTTTATTTCTAGTTTATGTGTGGGTGTCGATGATCATATGGTTGAAGCTCGAAGAGAAGGACCTAAACCACTGACTAACACCATCTGATTCTCAAAATAAAATAAATCAAGGAGAAAAAGAAGCACTGGAGAAAATATTTCAAGACATCACGAGGCAGGTTCTTGGCACCTCACAAGAAGAGCACCATCCCTATGTAGAGCCACTGTTATAACCCTATGTTTCATATGATCAACTGGTGACTATAAATTTTTTACCCTTGTTGTATTTTTGGTTGTAAATAATATTTCATCCTACAAATGATTTAGAAAAGAAAGAAAAAGAATAAAAGAGGGTATGAAAAGAAAAATGATAAACCTCATGCAATAAAAATGGCTTGATTCATACATCCTAATCATGGTCAAGTATTTTGAATTTATGTGGATAGGTTAGAGAATAAAACTTGGCTAAACTGTTTCATATTATCCAAGATAGATAGGTTAGTTAGTGAATAAATTTGATCAAACTGTTTAAACTTGATCAAATAGCCCGAGGATAGAGTAATTTTTAGCCCAACAGTCTAATCTAGGTTAAATGTGCTAGTAGAATAGACTAGGTCATAGATTAGGATGTCTTCATTCCAATAAAATAGACATGAAATTGTTTGAAGTATTTGTTTTGAGTTCTTAGTGTTGTGTTCTAACCACTTTGTGACAAAAAGGAAAGGGAAGCCGCGCAAAAAATGCACAAAATGGTGCTATCCTAAGTTTTTAATGAGGTAATATGATTCATGCTCTATGATAAAAGGTGTGCCTAGATCAATAGTTGAACAAAGGGCGCTCAGATCTACGACTGACAAACAATATGGGACCCCCCCGACCATTCTACCTTTAATGGTGGGGGGGGGGGGTCCAAGTTGGTGGTTTTTACCATCGGGTCCCATCCTAAAGTGGCACATTTGTGTTAACTCGAACCCCTTGGATATAAACCAGTTACTGCCTACCCCCCGCCCTCCGAGTAAACTACCAAATTAGATTCCCATACCACTTTCATCCACTGACATCACTTCCCACTTCTGTAGCTTGTAAGTCATGTGTCATTACTCTGCCAGCGTACCACACCCAGTCACCCATCACCCATTTATTTCCCTCCACCTCATCCTCTAGATATCCGTTGGCAAATCAATGTGCACGAACATGTTCGTTAGCCTGTTAACTTGTCCTCTGATCCCCAACGGACACCCATTTTCCTAATTAATCTTGTTTTTCACCATTTCTTCACTATACACGATCCAGACACCACTGAAACCATCATCCTCTTTGCCTTTTTCCCTCTATGGTCGCCATTAACACCTAGTATTTACAGTCAGAACCATTCTTTTTCAGATTTTGTAGGTATCAATTGAATTGATGGCGCCAAAGTACAAATATTTAGAGATCGATGAAAATCCATTTCTTCCACTTCCTGTCGACCTTGAACGGATCCCTCTGGCCGACAAAGATTACCTAATTTCAGAGCCCAAATGAGAATTCGATTTTGTCTAATTACACTTATTGTTTAGAGACACCTTCTTGGACCAGAGTGATGAGATTGGACTCTGGGAGTCCAATATCCCACTGTATATTTTCCCCCAAATTCATCATTTCCCTGAGTTTTCCCTCAAGTCCCAGATGCACTATCTCCCCAATCATAGAGTTATCGTTTCATCATCCAGAGAGACCCTTTTCACCATTACACCAGAAACCATCGACCATATGATGCAAATACCCAAAGCCAAATCCTTTTCTCCTTTTACCATTGAAATTCTAACTGAAATATACCAGAAGTTGTCTTTTCCCCAAAGAGCGCATATTTTTTAGCTTTTCCTCCCCGAGAGTGCCCAATTTCCCAAGAAAAATCCCCCCTACCATTTCTCCATGTTCTTAGTAAAAGGTAATCAAGTCATTTCATCCCTCTGTTGTCTACTTGGGTATTATTCAGATGAGTGGGTGGACGAAGCCATCCTAGGTTTCTTGTCTATTTTCTCCACCGAAGAAAAGGCCACCACCCAGTTCAATTTCAGCCAGTTTCTAGCCAATAACATTCACGAGCAACTTTTCAATTTCCTACCAAAGGCATGTTTAGGTATTCGTCAATACTAGCCTACATGTTCCTATTTTTTCAGTCAGAGAATTTTTCTTTCTTGCTACAAAAGCTTGACAAAGATGGTAATCCACAACCAGTTACAGCCTATAAATTGTTGTTAAGAAAGAAATCATCTGAGTTCAATTTTAAGCATTTCATCAACCAATTTTACCACCCAGTGGTAAGCATGTTAAGTGGATAGAAAGAACCCAGAATAAACGAAGACATTCAAAGGATCTTGCACCTATCAGACCTTGCCAAAACAGGGGATTAGTATTTGTACCAGGATCACACAAAGATCAGAGTCTATGGGTGTGAGATAGGCCCCTACAAGCTGTCCAAGTTCCTACATGACATGATACTCACTCTGGACTATATCTGACAGATGATAAATTCAGACAATATTCACTTCATGGCCTTAAAAAAGAAACAATAGTTGAGGATCTAGGTCCAAATAGGATATTTCATCTATAACATCTGAGTTACAGGAGAAGAGACCAACAAGCTCTTAAAAGAAATGAAATCTAGTGTCAATTTATCTTAGCATTATGACCCTTGTGGGATTATCACAGAAACAAGATTAAGGAAAAAATATCCCCATATTGTCATGTACCCAAGCCATAAGTTGAGAAGTTCTTGAACCAGACAGAGTGGGAGGAAAACACTCTACTAGACATAAAACAAAAACCTCTTTTTGTCAGTATTTCACAGACCACTACTCCTCAGGCACCAGCAGAGAAAAGACCCAGGAAAGAGGTATCCCCCTCAGTTACTGAAGTCTTATTAGATGATTTCCAGGTTTACAGAAAAAGTCCCAAGACCAGTCATACACCTGACAGGTCTGGTGGAGAAGAGACTCATATTACTACAGTCATGGAAGGTGAACATTCTCTATTTTCCTCAGGAATTCAGTCGACGATTTTCACCTCCTCATCGAATAAGTAGGGTGATACAACATTAATAACTAGAGCTTCACATGAGCCTGTAGGACTGGACCTTTTTTAGAAATATAACATGATTAAGAAGAAAAACGAGATGCTGAACAATAGTACTTATGCTCAATTTTGGAAAAAAACATCCATAGCCCAACATAGATTACTATCTTCTTTTGATACAGAGAAGTAGAGAATGCACATGGCCTACTTGTAGGCATAGGTGCCTCAGCCAAAACAAATTTTTATTATAAAAGGGAAACGTTCGAGTTTGATGTTGCAGAAGTACATCCAACTGTTCAGATGGATTTGCACAGACAGACTAGAGAAATGATCTTCTCCACCTTGGAAAAGATCTACATGGCTGAAAAAAAGTTACATGTTTCTTTAAACAATGTCCAGACTCAGCTGAAGTTGGAGAAGGTGTCCTCTTTGGAAAAGGATAACAAAAAAATGTCCCTAGAAGAACTGGTGCTCAAAATGGGATATGATTCATCCAATGTCAAAGAAATAGAAGAGCTCATCAAAACGAAGATTGATGGCATAGCCTCCCTGAGGAAACGGTTGAAAATATCTGCTATTGAAGACCTACAGGCCAAAGATATGGCCGAGACTGAAGTCCAAAAATAGGAGATGTTGAATTTAATCATGGAGAAAAATGCTCAGATTAAAGAAATGGAAGTCGAGCTGGAAAAATTAGTTAAGGAAAAGGAGAAGAATGTGCCAATGACATTCATACCATTGAATGCAGTTCCTATCATAGGGGTCAGTACAATAATGACAACATTAGTCACCACAGGGGAAATTCCAGCAGCAACCTCAACGACAACTCCAAATGTAGCAGATAAATTGGCAAAAGTGATGGAAGACATGACTATGCAAGGGGTAGAAATCAGAAAACTGCATGAAGAGATTCAAAATATTCAAAAGATTAAATCTATGTTTGTTGGAATAGGGGCAGACCCAAGGTTCAATGCTTACAACAATTCACCAACAAAACCCTAACTATCGACCCTTTTGGCAACACTTGCGAAGCAGATGAAGTCTCACAGGAGGTAGAGGCAGGGGTGGTTGCAGGACTGATATGTCTGCAACCTTAGCTGGGACACAGATATGTGATTGTAACACCTTAAAAAAGCACTTAGCGGTTATAATACACTAATATTCAGTATCAATTTACAGTGCAACCAAACCCTAACAATAGATCAGCGTAGTATTTGCAAAGATCCAATAGATTCAAGCACTAAGTATACCAACATAGATCAGATATAGCATTCATTCACATTATTCAACACTAATCTACCATATTAGATTCTTCTAAGCATATATCAGTGCACTAAGCATTTAACCACATAAACAAGAGAACAACCATAAATCACAAAGCAACCACAACACGATATATACGTGGTTCACCCCCACCCTGGGGCTATGTCCACCAACTCTTCTTCTTTATTTCTTTCTGTCAATCTTCTACATGCACAGAGCCATGATATCTTACTCCGCAGAGGACAGGACATCTGCATGCACTCCGCTAGATCCTCCTTCCCTGAGTTACAACACAAATCCTCTTCATAGTCTCTTACAATCACTTTCACTCAGCTCTGCAAGTTCTCAACATAGCATGCACAAAGCACTTACAAGTTGCACTTAGCACAGTGTCTAGATTCTCTTCGATCACCTAGATTGAACTACTTCCTACATCGCATAGAATTCTATTTATACATTACAAAAATGGCCTAAACATGGGTAAACCCATAGGCTGACATCTCCATACCCGTTACATAAGCCCAAAACCCAAAAATCCCTAAAAAGGGGATGAGATACTGTGATATCCACTTTGAATTGCGCTCCACCTTCAACAGCCTGTCGAAGTCCCAAAAGTAGTTCAAACACGACCAAGGATCCTCAAAACTTGGTCAAGGGATAACAGGCCCCCAACATTGACCTATGAATCATCCTGAGTCACTCTGGTTTGGGTAGCTATGCTTCAAAATCCTCGATTTTGGCTTGAGCTACTTTGACCTGTTGTTGTGCCACAACCTCCTGCTTTGAGAACTCCTGGATTACTGCTTCGTTGACAGGTCCCTCTAAACGTTGTTCAATTATCATGACAACTTTCTCTAGTTATTCTCCTCGACCTTCAATCTCTACGAATAGTTGGCAAGCCTCATCCTATGTTGGTTGGATCCTCTGAGTCACTTCCATGACTTTTCTCTGAATGGTGTGGACCTTCTGCTGAGGAGTGCATTGTTCTTGGGATCGCTTCATCCTCTCAATGGCTGACATAGTCTTTAATTGTCCATGTATTGTTTTTTCTTGTTTCTTTGCCTCCTGGAGATGTGACTCCAGTGCCTTCAGTTCAGGATCCTTAGTGAGTCTCTCATAAGTCTGGGCACTGTGATCACTTAGTTATTTACATTCCATGGCGAGGTCCTTTATTCTATCAACTGTGCTTCGAACAGTTGCTTCTCTTTGATCTTGTACATCCGGTGGAGTGCTAGGAACTGTTTGTAGCTCTAAGTCTCCTATTCTTTGTTGGATAGATTCTACGAGTTGTGCTACTTGATGCTCCACTGGGTCTTCTTCCTTTGATTCTAAGCCCGTCGCAGAGGAAATTTCTATTTCGACTACTTCTTTGACTCCAAGATGCTTTGCGAGAAATTTATCTTTTTCTTTCTTGACCTGTGCCCTCTCTTCTTCAAACTTGGATTGAAGGTCATCCTTCTCTTTTTGTGTGACCCGACATTTCTCTACCATTTCTTCTTGGGCTTGTTTCAGGGCCGTTGTGGCCTAGTATTTCTCATCTTGTGCTCGACAAAGGTGAGCTTCAGTCACATCAACTAGTCTGTGGAGTTGGGCAGGATCATGTCCCAACTCTGGTTCTTATGATGGTGGGGGTGTAGTGGATACTACACGAATGGATTGAAGGGCCTGTTGTACCCCTCTGAGTTCAACCTCAATCCTGGTTTACATCACCTCCTGCTTGGCTTCATGTTTCTGTAATATTTCCTGTGAGGCACCTGCTACAACTACGATGATGAAGTTGAAGTCATCTACAGTGAGCAAAGTCTTCATATTAGTCAAGGTGGCTTTGGATTTATTTCAGGAAGTGAATTTCATGGGGTAAACCTTACTTTTCTTCAAGGGATCAGCCTCATCAATAGGATCCCTAGGAGGGGTTACTTCGCCTTGCTTCTGCTAATCTTCTTTTCTGTGGGTCTCTTTTTGATCTACTTCGTCATCACCCCCTTGACCAAGTGATACTGAAGTAGTTTCGTCCGATGCATTGCTCAAGTTGTGGACCTCTTCGGTCTTCTTCCTTCTGTTGGTTCCAGGGGTATCCTTTGCTTCATGGCTGGTCTCAGGGTTGCCGATTAGTTCAGGGTATGACATTTCTCTGGGGTCAGTGGGGATGAGGAGCTCTATAGACCAGTCCTTGGTTATCTCTTCAAGGTCCTCCTCTGTGAGCTTGTAGTATGACTGAAGTTCTTCTTTATGCTCATCTGTGTGCACGGTGATATAAATGAAGTGTTTATCTGCATGAAACTTCATGAGGGGTCGGAACCAATGCAGGTTTTTTGTCATCATGTGAGGGATAGATTCAATAACCCTCTCCAGTTGGAGATAATATGTATGAAATACTGTGTTCAACTGCCACTATTTTCCCATATCACTCAAGTACTAGAGCATGGTGAACTTCGCAGCGAGTAGCTCTAATGGCTCAATGTTCGGGAAGGTCGCACCTTCCATCATATCCCAAGTGGTAAATGCATTGAGGATCAGGAGCCAGCTAAAGTGGAACTCATAGCCCTGATCCTAAGATTTTTGACAGTCTAATTCCAACTGGTTGACCAATTACTTTGCCCAGTTCATCTGGTGTCCTTCTACACATTTCCCGACAAGGTCAACAACGAATCCTATGACCTGTGTAGGTCTGTTCTTTCTCACAAGATTTCCTGTGATCAACTGGCAGGCCAGGCGCACTATGCCATTCTGGATGGAAGCTACCTTGTAGACTTGCATTCCCTTTTATACATCTCCATATGTGTCTTTGATATTCTGTGCCAATGCGTGATTTGTAACCTTCCCTGGGCAGAAGTCCTCCAGGTCGGGTCCTTGCATGCTCAATCCGGTGATCCTATGGATCAACATCAGATCGACTGTGATGTGTCAGTATAGCCAAAGGTAGCCTCCATGCTAACATGAGAGAAGGAGCTTAACACACACGTTAACCTTTTGGTGCCTTATAAACTATGGAATCTTCATTACATTCAAGACAGTGGACTGTGTGAGGTTCATAGTCCATGGCTGGGGGATTATTTTTGATTTCTTCCCCTTCGTTCTGGTCAAGTGTTTGTAAGGAGAGAAAATACTATGGTTCTTGAAGTCTCCTAGGTTGAAGTCATTGAACTTCAACGTTACGATCTTATCCTGCTGCGCTCTAACTACATGTATCCCCTTCGGGATGTACGCATTAACCAAGGTATAATCAAAGTCTCTCGGGACACTGTAACGACTCACCGTGCTAGCCAGAGGCGGGATGAAGTTGGGTAGGATGGTTAGGATTAGCTTCACCATTTCCAAGTCATCTCGGTGCTTGGTTCTGTTCTCCGCCGCTGGTCGGGATAGTCCAGAGCCACGAGTAGTCAACGAAGAGTCTTGCACTCCTCTCATTGATGATGAATGAATACTTGCGAACATTACTTTTTCGGCTGTGAGATCGATGAGAACTTCTTCGACAGATTTCTTTGTGGCACTGAGCTCATCTGACATACACTCTTAGATCAGATAACTCAGGTGGATGAATGAATGTGCAATGCAATGTAACAAGTGTCCATATCAATAAACACAGGGCGATAGCAATGAGTTGGCTTGGATACAATTCACAAAAGTGTTCTCGGTGCAATAGTCGACGGACTAAGTAGGCACGATGTAACGAATCTCTCCAATGGATGAGAGGCCTTCATCAATGCAGTTATTTCCATTGCAGTGCAGTCCCAATGGTCTAATGGTGAGTCTTCAGGCCAATACTATTGTTCTAACCATTCGGTTCATCGGGCTAACATTTATAATGATTTCAATGGCTATATCTCTTCGCCATGGTGAAGTGCCATGTTGCGTTGTTTCGAAATCCCGATGAAGTTCTAGTCTTGTAAACCTTCCTTTTGGGAAGTCCCCTCTGGAGCCTTTTGTAACCTTTCTATATTTTCTCTCTTCTTACTGAGATTTCTAGCCTTCTTCTCAGTGATCTTCATCTTGGTATTCCTCTTTCCATTCTGATTCTTATCTCTTTTTGACATAGTAACTTCGCATTGTTGAGATTCTTTCATAGGGTCAGAGAGTAATACATCTTCTCTATCTGGGGTAGGTGTTCTACTCTTCTATGAGTCTTCTTGTGTTCTTTCAACTTCGACATCCAAGTTTTTGGTTCTAAGTAGCTTCGATATGTTCTCTTGTTCTTCAATCAAGTGTGCTATCCTCCTAGTCATTAAATCTTTTAATTATTGCTTCTTTTTCTCTAAGACTTCTTCTTGTTTTCTTCTGGCCTGATCCATTTCAATCCAAGGTTTTCCTAGTAATATAGAAAATGGGGCATTGTTCTCAATAATTTAACAATCTCAAAATCTTCCTCTATCAAGGTTCCATGAGCACTCATAGATATCTAGGTGATTCTTCCACATAGGGTTATCAACTTTCCTCTAAATAATCCAATTCCTCTTAATGAAGGAATCATAACAAGCTTTCCCAAAGTTTCCCAAGTTCTTTCTGTCATGATATTTACCTGTGTTTATTCATCCAGGAAATAATAAATGTCGAAGTCCCCTATTCTTGCTTCTATGCATTCTTTTTCTTGGAATATCTCTAATAAGTTGATATTTTTGTGATCATTTAGGGTTTCTTTCATTTGTAGCAAGACATTCTCTGATTCTTTCTGGGGTTCTGCCATGGTCTCAGTTTCTTGACCTCCCTTAGGGTTTTCTTGTCTCATATTCATTCTTTCGAGCTTAGCAATCATTCTAGGGAAATCTAAAACTTCACGATCCATGGATTTACAACAAAGACAACTAGGTCTTCTACCAGGGCATTCCTTATCAAGATGTCCTGGTATTCTTCAACTATAACAAAGGGTTAGTCTTATTTTTCTTTGAAATGATCCCTAGCCTTTCCTATATTGTTCACTAGGATCATAGTAGCTAACCTTCAAAAAATTCTTTTTAGGGTCCTTCATCCATTTGTTAGTCCAAAAATTATTTCTATGCATAGGAATAACATATCTTTCACTAGTTTTGTCAGATCTACTCATATCAAACCTTGTTTCATCTAGTTGTTCCCTACTTTAGAAGCTAGGACAAAATTTATCAAACATACCTAGATCCATACTTTTGAAACAAAAATTTCTACTTATCTTACACTTTCAATCAAAGCCTTTCACTGTTCTTACCTTATCAGAGAACAAAGTTTTAAGATCTTACCTCTTTAACAAAAACTTCTTAATTTACTTTTATCAGAGCACAAAGATTTCATGTCTTACTTCTTTTCCTCAGATCTGACTTTTCTTCTTGGCACAGAGCTTCACAGGTCAAGTAGAATACTGTGCACTAGGGTAACAAATCTACGCACAAAGATTTCTCTTTTTTGTAGTTCCCAACAATCACAGTTTCACGTCCCGGCAACGGAACCATTTGTTTGCAGAGGGGTAGACTCAAGGCTCAACACTTACAACAACGCACCAAAAAAACCCTAACTATCATCCCTTTCAGAAACACCTGTGAAGTAGATGAAGTCTCACTCGAGGTAGAGGCAGGGGTGGTTGCAAGACTCAGATGTCTGCAACCTTAGCTGGGACACAAATATGTGATTGTAACACCTTAACAGAGCACTTAGAAGTTATAATTCACAAGTATTCAGTCTTAGTTTATAATGCAACTAAACCTTAACAATAGATCAACGCAGTACTCACACATATCCAATAGAGTCAAGCACTAAGTATACCAACATAGATTAGATCTAGCATTCATTCACATTATTCAACACTAGGCTACCATATTAGATTCTTCTAAGCATACATCAGTGCACTAATCATTTAACCACATAAACAAGAGAAAAAACATAAAGAACAAAGCAACCACAACACATGATATACGTGTTTCACCCCCACCCTGGGGCTACGTCCACCAACTCTTCTTCTTTATTTCTTTTTGTCAATCTTCTACATGCACAGATCCATGATATCTTACTCCTCAGAGGACATGAGATCTACTCACACTCCGCTAGATCCTCCTTCCCTAAGTTACAACAAAAAGCCTCTTCATAGTCTCTTACAATCACTTACACTCAACTCTACAAGTTCTCAACATAGCATGCACAAAGCACTTACAAGTTGCACTTAGCATAGTGTTTAGCCTCTCTTCGATCACCTAGATCGAACTACTTCCTACATTGCCTAGATTTCTATTTTTACATTACAAAAAGGTCCTAAGCATGGGTAAACCCATGGGTCGACATCCCCATACCCATTACATAAGCCCAAAACCCAAAAACCCATAAAAAGGGGTCGATATCCTGCGATCTCTACTTTGACTTGCACTCCACCTTCGACATCCTGTCGAAGTCCCAAAAGTAGGTCAAACATGACCAAGGATCCTCAAAACTTGGTCAAGGGCCAACAATGTTCCAGGCCAGGTATAACACTGATATGCATAAATCACAGAGGCTCAAACAAGAACTACAACAGCTGCATAAGGAAATAATCATGGATAAGACACTGTTAGAGGCTAAGGAAAATATTTGTATGGACTTCTATCAATCAGTGACATGAATATGGCCCTTGATACAAATTATGTTTGAACAACATGAGCCGATGCAGAGAGCCAGACAAGCCATCAACAAGATAAAGGGACAATTGGGATAAATGCCTATAGAGGAAAATGGGATCAATAGATTCCTCAATTCTAAACCAAAAGAAGAGTTGGAAGCCTTGAAAATTAAGGACATGACTGAAACTATTCTTGAAGTCAATAAAGTCTTGACCAAGAGGGGGCTAATGCTACAACTCGAAGAGATATTTTAGACAATGGATGTTGCAGTACATAGGTTTTTCAGCAAGACCAATTCTTTGTAGAAGAAAGGTATCCCAATCTTATTTGTGATCAATAACTAGTTGATTACTCTCTCAGACTACAAACAAAATATCCTCATAGTATCAAAGGACGGGTCTAGGTTTGAAGGCATACAGGGAAGCCTCACGGGAAAGGAATTCTTGGAAACTGTATAGTTGGACCTGAGTATCCAACACGAGATAAAGTACCTTTTCATCATCAAGCCCACCTTTTCTAAGTACACAGAGATAGATGAAGTATACCGAAGGCTACTCAAAGTTACTATTTCTAGTCAATAGAGATGGGAATATCTTTGTGACTTTATCAACTAGATGGTGATGTGGATGTCCAGGTCAACTCATGGAATATTCAAATTCAAGTTGGTGACTCACCAACAACCTTTCCCCAAAATCAGCACAAAGAATCCGACAGATCATTCACATTTCCTACAATTCTGTATTTTGTTATCTAGTTAGTTAGATTTTGATTCTATCACATCTTGATCATTAATGATAGGATCAAATTGTAATTTTCTATAAGTACTTCATACTTTGAAGTATTGAGGGTTGATCTTTATGCCAAAGCAATCTGTAATCTGTAATCATTTTTTAGAGATCTACCAGTAATATAAGGACGATTCACAGGATTCATGTGTGTTGATGTTGGTGATGTTATTTCTCATTGTTTAATTTTTTCCTTACTTCGTTACCAATATGTGTTCAGTCTCGAATCATTTAAAATAATATTAAGTGAAGAATTTATCTTTGTATACTTTGTTTCTAGATTTTAAAGATCTGAATGTTATTCTTTTGATATTGTGATAAAGAAATTCTTAAATGCTTCTTTGTTGTGATTGAGTATCTCACCTTTTCTGCCTTGCCATCACTTTAAATTCTAAAGGGTCCAACATTTTCATTACCTTGCCCTGTGAAGAAAACTTATAAAATATGTTCTCTGATCCAAATTCATAACACAAACCCCATAGCCCAATGGATGTGTGAGCAATATTTCAGCCATATTTATAAAATAAAACAACAAAAATCTGATTAATTTAACTAGCCTAATATTTAAACCCAAACATATCTAAATCTTACAGAGAGATCCCTCTCTGAAACTGGCAGGGCTAGATCCCAGTTTCAAAGTGGTTGGATAAATTTACCTCTGCTAAATTTCTTCTACCTCTTGACAACCTCTGAGAATTTATAGAGAATTAACATGGGGTAGGACCACAACAGACAAAATGACACCAAGAAATCAACTCAAATCTCAATTATTCTAGATAAATGAAAATGCCAACAAAAGAAAGGCTAGAATCCTACCTCTTCTGGACATTCATAGGAGACCACATTTGAGCTCATAATTCAATTCTTGATACCTACAACTTGTCCTCAAAATCCAATATACACAAGCATATGGAAAATGTATGAAATGTTAGCATATAAACTAACATAATCCATTAACATGTATAGAAAATTTAACCATGGAAAATAATATAACATTTTCAACATATAATTGGACGAGAAAATATTATTTCTATTAATACAAACAACAAGAGTACATAGGTGACAACCTCTTGTATCAACAACTTGTCGAAACCAGGAAACTAAGTCCCTCCACCTGGGCCTTCACCACTTCAATCCTCTACAAGGCAAGCTCACAAGTTATAGGAGTAATTGGGTTCCTCCTTCAAAATATAGGGAGATCTTGGGGGATGAACATAAGGAGATTTCAGAATTAAAGGACTAAGGTATGCAGACTCAAGGTTGTAACATGAGGAAACATTTCTTGAGAGTGTACTTTCTCTCAACGTTTTCTCCTTCCTTTCAAATCTTGTATATGGATTCATTTATATCCTCCAAAGGGAATTGAAGGGTTGAATCAGAGTGTTTTCATCATATCAAAGGCCAAGGATCATGGATCCCACGACTCGGCATGTAAAATCCAAAATATTTTTAATTTTGAGAACAAAAATTGATGTACGCAAGTTGTAATGGAGCAACATGTGTATACGCAAGTTGTATAATTGTAGCCCACGTATATGTTCAAAATTTTGAATTTTTGACTTTTCACTGAGAAAAATGGGGGAAATGAGTCTGTAGAGGGAAAGGGTAGGCCACCAAAGAATGATGCATAGAGTGTGGAAACAATTTCCATAACAAAGGTCATCAAGTAGTTGGGATTTTCGACAACACCAAACCCACAACCATACAACGTAGAGAAATTTTTCCAGGGTCAATATCTATGCATCAACCATTAGTGTCACCTATCCTACGACATTAATCCCTTCAAGGATGAGGTATTTTTTTATGTTTCCCCACTAGATGTAACACCCCTGGTTACCCCAACTTGTAATTATTCATGATTAATGATTTCCATGCCATGGCATGCAAACGATGTAAATGTAGTATCGTTTAATTGTCACTACCAACATTTGACTATAAGGGTGAATCCTTGAGTATTGGTCATGATACCACTAGAGGAAATATTGAGGGAACATAGAGAGGGCTTCATCATGCTAAGATGACCCAATCCTCCTTGCTGAAATATTTGATCTGGAATAATAACCCTTAACTTGATCCCAAGTACAAATCAGTTAATGAGAAAAGGACTCGTGGTTGAGAAACCAACCACCCCAATGAATGTAAGCATGGAGGGATTGGTTGAGCCCATAGGAAGCTATCATGAAAAGGTACCCAACGTACCATTCCACAAGCCTCAAGGTTGACTCGAGTTCCTTCTCATTGTTAGGATATTTAGACACTTAGGAGTTAGTTAAGATCTACTTGGTCTAATGTGTCGTTAGGTAAAAGTGTTTTTCTTAGTGTGTTTCTTTAGTATGCATTAGTATGCATTTGTAGTCAGGAAATTCGACGGTCACGATATGTTCCCGACATAGAGTGATTTGACAGTTCATACTCTCCTCAATCTTAATGTCCATTGATCCGTGTCTTAACACCCGATTGGTCCATGATCTCTATTTAAAGAGCATGGAGGGTCATTTTCTGCATGATCAATTTTGAGAAAATCTCTTGTAAAATCTCTATGTAATCTTTTTCTTTGCATTAATAAAACTGCTCCAAGTGGCCGCGTTAGCTGGGGCCATGGATGTTTCCCCGTAGGGGTTTTACCACATGAAAACATCGGTGTGTTGATCTTTGATCTGGTTATGTGAGTGGTTACTGAAGATGTTCTTCCTCTATTGGAATACTTGTGTTGTTGAACATGGTATCAGAGCCTGTTTGAAGACCCTCTCTTGTTGTAGATCGAGATCGTGAAGCCAAGTTGTATCATCTCCATTTTCTATCATTTTCGTACATTTTTGGGCTGAGAGGAATGTACCATTACATCTAGAGTTCTTGTTTCAGTCAGGAACACTTTTCGTTTCACTCGAAAAGGTTTTTCTTTTCCCAAGATACGACCATTACAGTCAGATCCTGAGGTATAAAGCTTGAATACACTTTTTTTTTAATTTTTTGTAAAGTAGTATTTTTGTTTTATTTCGGTTTTGTTTTATTTATTTATGGGTTTCTACTCTTTTAGATCTGCATATTCTCTTTTCCCGGAGCCCTATGCGATCTCGGCAAATAAAAAACAGATAGGAAAATGTGCATCTTCCGGGTAAGCTAACCGAGATCTAACCCTTGTTGTCATCGAGAAGCGAAATTTTTTTCTTGTGTGAAAAGAGTTTATTTTTAGCACAACAACAACAACAACAATCCTCCTTCTAAACATTACAATATTTTTTGCTAGATCATTTGGTTAAAATTTTACTTATTAAGTAAGAGGTCTTGATTTCAAGTCTCTCTTTTGTTACCTTTTTTGAAAAAATTCATGCTAAAATTGTAAAGTGTATTTCACTTCAAGTATAAAAGTGAATCACTATAAGTAGCTTTAATATTTTATTTTAGAGTTATTTATTTTGCATGCATCTTTTATGTTATAAAGTAACTTCATTGTAAAAGTGATCCCCACTTCTCTTTATAAAAGTGGGTCACTTCATAAAACAACTTACACAATCACGTGGTCATTTGATTACTGATTGTGCCTTTTTTAAAAAGGGCATAACTCTAACATAGGAAGTCCGTTTTCAGTGCCATTTTTTTTAAAACCTCTTAAATTTTTGAGCTCTTTCAATATAGATCATCAGTTTCAGTTTTTAAATCCACATTATTGGCATATTTAATATGGATTCTACAAGTATTGTCTTTCTTACCAGCAACAACTACTTCCAATGGAAATTTCATATGGAAGATTTATTAAGAAGTAAAGGCTTGTATCAGATTACCTTGGGAAAGAAAAAATCACCCACTGATGTTGATAAGAAAGCCAAGTGGGATAATAGGAATGATGAAACACGTGGACTAATTGGAATTTACATCTCTCTTAATTTAAGGTACCACCTTCAAGATATTGATGGACCCAAAGAAGCTTGGAACACGATTGAATCTGTGTTTGGTAAACTCAATATTATTTGAGCACAACAGTTAGAAAATCAAATATTGACCTTGATTCCAAATGATTTTTCTTGCCTTGGAGACTATCTATCTAGGTTTAAAACACTCAGAATTTTATGTGAAGAATGTAAGATAAAGATGGAGGAAGAGCGTTGCATCTATCGTATTCTTTCTAAGATAGGTAGTGCATATTCTATGTTTGTATCTACCTTTTATGCCATGAGAGAGGCCATAGTGGAAGAAGTTTATGAAAAACCCACTCTTGAGTCCTTTTTTTCTTCTTTGATTCGAGAGGAAGATAAGCTTGTACAATTTGGAGTGATTAACACTACAAGTCCCTCCAACAAAGCCTTAGTTACCCAACAGAAAGATAAACCCAAGTATCCCAAGAAGCAACATCCTCACTACAACAACAAACAACATAAGGGTCCCAAACTTGCTCAGACAGCTTCAGCTCCCACTGGTGACAAAGGAGGAAAATATAAAAGTAAGAATATTAACAGACATTGCAAATTTTGTGATAAAGATAGTCATGATCATTCCAAATGTTTCAAGAAGATGGCATCTTTAGAAGCAACAATGAAGAATCACAACATCAGTATTGACTCTACTTCTTCTTCTCACAGACATGCACTTTCTGCTTCTGGTTTCTCCTTCAATTCAAATTCTACTACTACTTCTTTTTTTGATGAGTGACTTATTGATTCAGGAGCATCTTATCATATGACTAAAGATAAAGCCATATTTTCTGCTTTAAATGAATGTAACACAAAAAAAATATTTGTTGGTGATGATAGATCTCTTAGTGTTGTAGGATATGGAACAGTTCAAGTAGATAATGGTCATTTCAATGATGGATTATGTGTTCCAAGTCTTTCTTGTAACCTTCTATCAATAAATCAAATCACTCATTCAGGTGAAGGTAAAGCCATCGAGTTTCACCTCACCAAGTTCTAATCAAGGATCTAAAATATTCTAAGCATGTTCTTGCAAATGGAATTGTTGATGATATTACCAGGTTGTACAAGTTTGACAACTTTGGGTCATCAGTTTTTTCATGAGTTTTTGTTTCTCATAGCGATGACTTGAGAAAACTTTGGAATGAGTGGTTTGGTCATCTAAACTATCGCTCATTGCAACAACTATGTAATCAACAGATGGCGACTAGTCTTCCTCTTATTTAATGCAGAGATGGTGTTTTTGCCGGTTGTGTTCTCGGAAAACATCATCAGGACAATTTTGAAAAACATGTTAAGAACCTGAATAGATCTACCAATATAATAACCACAAATAATGAATACATAATAGATCCACAAAGCAAGATAGAAGAAACCACATTCTATTATTATCAAACACTTGAGGTAGGGCAACACCATACAATGGATCCTATTATGGAAGGGATCCTCTCCTATTCACTTGCCTCTTCGAGGGGGCATCCTCCTAATGAGCTTCAACTCCAAATACAATACTTCTCTTCATGTCTCATTACATTTCTTGAACCCCTTTATATAGTTCTACCATCACCTAAGAACATTCTAGAGGAGGAATCTTCTAGAAGTAGAACCTTCTAAGAAGTCCTCTTACATTTATTATATCTAACTACCATAGTGGGCTTTATTTAATAATATAGCGGACCTAGTCCACCTTACATTGAATGACCTCCACTATTATCACTATGGGCCCTCTGGGCCCCCCTACTACCTCTCTAGCTACCTTACATTCCATCCCCCTTATGAAAGCATTGTCCTCAACGCTTGATGTACAACCATATACC
>ML795337.1:215520-226871 GCA_009831015.1 Picea engelmannii
TCATTCACTCTATCTATATCTTAAACCCTGGTATAGTTAAAGGGGGGATTTTCCCACTAGCAGAACTAGCAACCATACTAGGGATCTCTCTAGGGTTTTGTAGGAGGTTTTTGGGTTGATTGATTTGTTTTTTTTTTCTTTCGAGTTTTAGTCAAGTTTATTGAGTCTGTCGAGGGGTTTTGGTCACCTCTAGGGTGCATACTAGTTGTACCTTCCCTGTAAATCTTCCTAGTCTTTTTATTTTTGAAAAGAATTAGAGGTGTATGCACACTATTTTGGATCAAACTGTGTACATACGCGCTTTGCATAGTAAACAACCTGCATACATACGTAGGTTGTTGATGCAACAACCCGTTTCTCTGTTTCATGAAAGTATTTTTAATAAAAAGGGAGTTTGCCTCTTTCCTAATAGAAGTTCAGACTTCTCAGGTCTTTCTTGAATCAACCAAAGTCTATGTCTATGTCCATTGGTTGGGTATAGGTTCCAGTTTACTTGTTTCCTTAGCCTTCTCGTGTTTTCCCTAAAAGGTTTTGAATAAATTGTCAAGTCTTAGATCTACCTCTTGGTTTCTTGGTTGAATCCTGGAGATTTGCAACGGGCTTAGGGTCTTTTCCAATCTTGTTTTCAGTTTTCTCTTTGTCCTTTTTTTACTTTCTTTGAAAAAAAATAAATTTACTTCCATTTTTTCTCATTAAAACAGTTCAAAAAAAAAAAAAAATCATGCTTTCAGTTTGGTAAAGTAGTCAAGGTTGATATTTGAAAAAAGAAAAAGAGTCTTCATTTCCAAGTTCTTTTCGATTTCCTGAAACATAAGTAGTTTGTAGTCAAGTGAAAGCAAGTTTTAGGATTTCTTCATTTATAAGATCTTGAAATATCAATTAGAAAAGTTGAATTTACAAAGAGTTGGTTACAAGTTGTGCTTTTAATTTTGAAGTATTTTTTTTCTTTCAAGTGCTTTAAAGTTCTCTTCCTTATTCATCTCTTCATAACACCATCATTTTCACTATCGTACCTTTTGATTAAATCAAGCCTTAAAAATAACGCCTAATCTAAAATACATTAGACTTTTCTGTTTGTAGGGTTCACAGACTAGTTTATGGTTTTAAGGCCTTGAATTAGGTGTGAAGAGGAAACTCTTCAAGGCCACTTTAAAACAAACATTGGAGTCTGATATAGGGAGTGTTTTAATTACAGTGTCGTAAGAGTTAGTCGGGACCCCCCTCTAACATAGGGGATAAACACAAGGTCGCGTGAGGAAAGGAAGAGGAGATAACCCCTCCAAAGCTGGAGTAAATGTAGTGGGGATTGTATATTGAGGGTATTTCTTGGGAACAATACCGATCGCATTTACCTACAGAGATTCATGGACCTCGAATATATTTGAGATCCTCAGTTGTCTTCTAGACCATTTTCTTTCGATACCTTTGAAGGGCTTCAGAATTGTTATCTTGCTCATTACGATCTGTCCGAATGTCGATTGTACCCGCCTGATGACTGACTGTGAGCTGGAAACCTAATTCCCCATATTTTACGAACTTACACAAGTGATTGTGGGGGTATACCATGGTACCTAGGATGGAATTCAGATCTCTCTTCGTAGAGTATACTTGGAGGGTGCTTCTGTGTTCGAGTTTCACTTGTACGAGTTAGTTTCTCTAGTGTCGATTGGCATAACTCTCCTCCCGCTAGTTAGTCGTCTGCTTGATTTTCCTTTAGGAATTTTTAGTGTGTTCTCTGTGCTCTATAGTTTTCCATATTGAGTTAGTCATTCATTTCTTTGCGTATCTAACCTAAGGTGGTAGACCGCCCACTCTTTCAGTCATGAGGACTTTTGGTTCTTCCACTTAGAAATATGGAGTTGCCTCTTTACAGGCATTGCTTTTTATAACATTAGTTTGTTGGAGTCAGTGTGTGATACTTTTACAGACTTGAATGATCCCACAAGGGGAGAACCTATGCATAATATCTTCATGGCTAAAGTTCTCGATGGTACCAACCAAGGAACCCCTTCAAAGGGGGATTCTTTTGCTTTTCCTTTTTTTTGGAAACATTGGTGTCCCTTTAATGGCCAATTTGTACATTCCTAGGGAATGTGGGACTACCGGTTTGGTTGGGTACCATTCCAAATGTCCCAAACATTATTGATGCTTCTCAATTAATCACCTTATTTCATGGGCATCATGTTGATGTTCCTTTGTCAGCAAAGTCTTCTCCTCCTCCTTCTTCTTCCCCTGGTGAAAGTATAGCTACTAGTAACCGGAAGTCTAAGAAAAATATAAAGAGGAAGAATAGGAAGAAGAAATCACCAACCTCTACGAGTCATGTTGGATATAGGTCATCAACCTCCGCAAGTCATATTGAAGACCAATACCCAGCATTTGCAAGTCATGCTGGGGAAAAATTCTAGTCACTCCTAATCATACTGGTAATAGGTCTGCAGCCTTTGTGATTCATGTTATCAACCAATTACCAACCTATGCAAGTCATGTTGGAGATGTGCAACCAACTACTGCAAGTCTTGTTTGGGGCATTTATTATGTTGATAAACCTAGATGGATATGATGTAAGCCTAATTTCCCTTGTAATATTTGCAAGGGAGATCACCTTACTCATTTATTCCCTAGCATTCCAGAGGTAAGAATATTGTTGTCCCTATCTGCAAGCTCTTTTGATTCTGTGTCTTCTGAGGTTTCCTCACAACCTATTCAACTAGTGATTGAGAAATTGGTTGTTTCGATGCAATATTCGTCCAATTCCACTTCCATTTTGGGAAGTGATGCACCTTTAGACCATGTTCTTTCACAACCTATTCAACTAGTGGTTGAGAAAGTGGTCATGCCGGTGCAATCTTCAGTTGATCCCACTCTTCTCTTGGGGAGTGATGTGTCTACCAACTATGTTTTTAGCATTTCCAGTTTAGTACTATTAGAACAAGGGGGCATTTTGATCAGTTATAGAACACCCCCTCCAATCCCTAGGATGGTTTCCTTTGATTGGAATGACCTTGTTGAGCCTTTTCTTCCTTCTTATACACCCTTTAAACTAAGGTTTGAAGTTAATTCAAATAACATATACCGATGTATTGTAGATGAAGGATCCTCTGCAAGTATTTTATCCTCCTCGGCTTGGAAATATTTGGGTTCTCACAAGATTTTGTCTGCTTCACATGAGTTGTTGGCTTTTGACAGATGTCTTAGTGAATATTTTTGGGTTATTCCTCTGTTTCCTATCTTGTTAGGTGGGAATATTGTCCTTGTCGATGTTATAGTGGTGCAAGGCCTGTTAGATTTCAATATGATTCTCGAGTGTGATTATGTATATGATATGAATGTTGTGGTGTCTACGCTCTTCCGAGTGATGCATTTCCCTCACAATGGAAGCACTGTCACTATCGACCAGCTGGCATATAATAATCACCATCCTAATTCGACGTTAGTTTAGACTACCCCTTTATATGTTCCTAGTATTTGTGTAGACTCTACCCCGCCACAAGTAAATTATGTGGCATCTTATCCTCGATGTTCAATTGCTCCTGAGAAAGAACTTGTTCACTCATGTTTTCCTTCTCAAGACTTGGTCTTAGCAATTGATCCATTTGTTTATCCAATGGGGGAATGGGATCCCTTGCTTCCCCCTATTGGTCTGAGTGATCTTGAGTCTTCTTTTGAGTCCGATGTCACTGTTTGTAGATCCTCAATCCCTCGTGCTTGTGATTCTTTGTTGATAGACTATGCTAGTACTGGCCAGAACGTCCATCATCATATGGAATATGGTTAGTTTACCTCACCCTTTGGGAGTGTTGAGCCTCCTTGTTCGTGTAATTTCTCATATTTTGAATTGCCTTCATATGAGGCTATCCTTGAAGCCATGACTACGATTTCTATACCATGGGAAGACTTACATTGTGGTTTTTTTTTTCTTCCCTTTTGGGAGACTTTCCAGGTTGACTATCGAAGAGACTCTTGGTCAGAGCCTAGAAGTGAGCTCTACCTGAACTACTACCACACATGAGTCGTAAGGTTGTGCAGTACCTTGTACATATTGTATAGACCACATTTGTTGTTTTCAAGTTTTGTATTCAATAGAACCTCTTATTTTCCAAGGTTTATATCTGTATCAAATTTATTAACTTTTGGTTGAGTGTTATTGGCCTTATATACAGGATATTGGAGACATTTTTTTGACATTTTTTCATCGTATCGATCCGTTTTGACAGGTATTGACCTCAAAACTGGCATATAGGTTAGATTTTTCCCTTCTTGCATTTTTGCATTAACCGTTTCCTGGCTCATTCGGCCTTAGGATCGACCCCACTGAAGTGCGACATGGAACCTTCTATGTTTCTTTATAAGTTTCATAATTAGGCGGTAGATCCTACCTCTACATGGATTCCCTAGGTAGATCCTTTTCTACACTTTGGCATCCATGCTGTCATTTTTTACTATAGTCTTGGGAGTCCTTGTTAGTCCCGTCATGATTACATATTGAAGCCTCATTCTTTTGTTAATAATCGTTCTTTGCCTTACCCTTGGGACTCCCTAATGAGCACACTTTGTTGTTTTTAAAGATCGCTTTGAAATTCGAAGGCAACATCCAACAAGATTGTATTTATTCTTTTCGATATCGTTTGGATTAACTGAGAAAACTATCCCCCTGGAGTCTTCTTTAAGCCCTTTTCAGACTCTCTAAAAATGAAAATATTTTTGAGCGATCTTGTTGCCCTTCATACTCGCCAAACTCAAATTTGAAGGCACATATGTCCGACAATAGTTTATCCCTTTTCGGTTCAGATGGCTAATTTTACGAATAAAGGTATGCTATATGAACTCTGGTTCGCTAGAAGAGTATTCTCGGGTGTAAGTTTAACCCTTTTTTGGGCCTGAGGGACTAAATATTGAAAAAGGAACATTCTCCTTGGTTTTGGTTTATCACCTTTTTTGGGCCTCATAGATTACTTACGAAAAAGGAACCCCCCTGGAGTGCTTAGTTAAGCTCTTTTCAAACACACTAAAATTGAAAAGATCGTTGAGTGACCTTGTTCCTTCACACTCGTTCAATTGGTCCAGAAGAACATCTACTGACATGAGTTTAACCCTTTTCCAGCTTGTAGATTATAGCAGAAAAGGGTACACCTTGAGAGATTTGTCTTGCTGGGAGAGTTTTCCTCAGTTACTTTTATACTTTTTCGAGCTAAGGAGACTAAACTCATAAAAATTCTATGAGTCCATAGTTAATCTTTTTTCAGACTCCTTAAAATTGAAAAGATTGTCAAGTGATCTTGTCTTTTTCACACTCATTAAAATGGTTTTGAATAGACATATTTTCGGTGCAATTTTAACCCTTTTTCAAACCGACTAGACTATCTCCGAAAAAGGTACTCCATGGAGTCTTCTTTTTGCGTTTTTTCATACTTTCTAAATGTGAAAAAAATATCGAGCTTACCTTCTCCAGGATCGTAAAAATTACATAGAAGGAGTATCATTGTGTCTTGCTTAATCGCATTTGTGGGTCTCATATTTACATCTTTGTCCTAATGTTGGCTGCATGTTGCTCTCAATTGAACCTTTGAACCATTCCTTATACGCAAGCCTTGTAGCATTTCTTGCCTCTGCCACTTGACACCTTGACCCATGGAGGAATTTCCCCCCAGTGTCCTTTTCATGCACATGTCTCCTTGCTCTGAGCATTAGTATGTTTCTTGTGCTTGGAACTAGTATGCTTGTTTGTGACACCCATTCCTCCTTTGTAACGTAGCATTCTTTTATTATTTTTCACGCTCTTAAAAAATTTAAAAAGACAAAAAAATCAAATATTCCAAAAGGAGGGGACGGGAAATATTCATTCTTTTTTCGACAGAAAAGAGAGTCGCCCTTGGAAAAATCATATCCTTTCATTTGTTTGTCAAGCATTGGGATCTAGTATGAACTTAGGAATTTGTTCTCACTACATAGAGTTGTGTCCTCCTCTGTTTGGTTACTCTTCCAAACACATGGAGAGTTTTGCGTTGCCCCCAACATCACAAAATTATGTCAATGTCATGTTGCCTGAGTTTGATCATCTTTCATTCTTTTTTCCAAGGGAATTTTCACTCAACCTGAGTCGGCCTTTTTTCATTTTATCTCTTGACCTTCATGAGTTGGCCATCTCAAGAGTCCAGTCAAGTCCAGTTTCAAAATCAACGAATTTCTCTTCCTAATCATTGATATCCTCATGTATTTTCCTGATGAGTTGTCAAAGACCTTAGGGTAGTGAGTTATACACTCCCACTGTACTCCTACCTAAGTTTTGAATATCTTGAAGTTGTTGCTTGAGCTATGAAGACCTCATCTCCAGCCACATGCATCACTAGATTCTTGAAGATGAATACTATACTTGTATATATTCGATTAATTTAGATGTAGATATGTTGTGTATTGCTCACGGATACACTTTATATAGTTATATGACATGGATCTTCAATGTATTTTATTGGAAGCCATGGTTCAGTTCATCCTGATCATGGGTATGCCCGCCTCGAAGAGACAATTGTTGTTTTGTAGATGGAACCTCCTGAACTCTGGTCCTAGGCTCACTCAATTTCATACATTAGTGAAGATGTTGTAATGTATTCCGGCCATCAATTTCTCTTCTGACCTCACACATTAGGGGGAATTTGTTAGCCCTAAAATTCCCTATTCATGCATACATGGCCTTGGCCCTATTACTTACATTTTTTGCCAAAGCATTGTTGAGAAGCTCTTCTTAAAAACCTATTTTTTAGAACATGTACGCACCTTGCACCACTACAACCCACATACATATGCTTATTTCATACTAAACAACCCGCATATGCTTGCAAAAGTTGCAAAAATTAAAAATTTGTAAGGAATTCGTTGAAATTCACAAGCTATTGGAGGTTTCCCAACCAATTCACGTTCTATATCTCGTCACCCAACTGAATAACCATCATTTTTTCATATAAAAGGAAGTGTTGGGGTCTCATTTAAAAAAAATCATAAGAACAGTAACTCTTCCCAATTTCACCTCCCTTCCTTTCCTAATCTTTTGCTACCTTTTGTGTAATATTGCCTCATCATTCCCTCTTCAACCCCTTCTTCTTTCATTCAATACATTCCCTTCTCTTGAGGTGATAAGAATATTGAGAGAAGAGGCCTATTGAAGGTGCACTTGGAGTATTGTAAAGATGATCCTGGACCAGGTTCGCGGAATGGTGGTTGACATGGATTGTAAGTTTCAATCTTTGTTTGATAAATAAAAAAATCTATTTTCCTTGTCCCAAATGATGATGTGTTGTGTATTTTATTGGATTTATACATACCATTTGATATCTAACCCTAACTCATGAATAGAAATAGCATGCGTGTATTCCTTGTTTGCCTAGTTTTGGATGCAGGTTGGCCTTAGGAGGAGACTTGCAGTCTTTGTAACTACAAAGGTTGAGGAGATCATTAGATAAAAGGTACAGTTACCTATATTCTCTCTCATTGATTTCTTTTAATTTTTTTTTGTTATGTTTGGGGTAGAGTAGAAACTAGATTGACTTTTATATGATCATTTGCTTTGTTTATATCTTAAACCTTGATATAGTTAAAGGGGGAATTTTCCCGCTAGAAATATTCCCTTTAAATCTTTTCAAAATGCTTTTGCACATGTATCACTTATGAAATCAGGAGCAAACCAAAATTAATCCAATCTTCAAGTTAAAAACCAAGCAAAATACATTTGTCAAAAAAAGAACACCCCCTGTAAAAAAAAACTAGAACTAAAGAAATATATCTCAAAATGAAAAAAAAAAACCTAATAAACATATGGTGGCTCTTATTCAGTAACATAATATGTTACTCCTACTCTAATCTACACTAATTCAATATTTTAAACCCTAGATCATAACACACTAGATGATATATGAATTCATAAAGACAATGTAGCCATTAAGTTACCTCAATATCCACAAGAGTATTATCGAATTGTGTAATTGCATATGGATAAGGTATTATGAAATGCTTGATGGAAAGAATTGAAACATTATAAAGTAGGTCCAAAAAAACAAACATTATATACTTACTAGTTTGAGCAAACTATTGAGCAAAAGATAACCCCAAGATATATCCCATAATATAATCAAAATCATTTGGTAAATGTTATAGTTTTGAAATAGATTCCAAACATAAGTGATGTACCTACTCTTTTAGATTAACTTGTAACTCTAGAGTATGTATTGTTGGCCATGCTTCTTATATCAGCTCGGCATTTCCTTTATCTTGCAAGATGGTGGGTTGTATTTCTATTATTGTTTCCCCATGGGGATCAAAAAAATTAATTGTTTATTTCATGCTCCATCGACTCTTCTACCAATAATGTCTATACATAGAGATTAGTAATTCTAGATTGTACATGATTAGTGAGTGGTATATTTTTCTTAGGATCACTTCTAGAAAATAAACATAGTCATCAAAAACATGTTTTTTTGTGATTAAATTTTGTTTCATTATGTTTTAGAATTTTTTATTACAAGAAATTTCAAATTCAGTATGCACCTTGGATTCACCGTTACTCTCAATGGATATTTGACCAATCAAAGTTTGGAAATCTTCCTGATATTCCCCATTAGGAAGATTTATTCCAGAAAAAGGACAAAGTTTCTATTGTATGATAAGACGGTTGATTGTCATGTAAGTAGAAACTATCAAATATATTTGTGTATAGGGTAAATAATTTTTCATACTTTAAGAATGACTTAGTTTATGTAGTAGGAAATTTTTCATAGACTAACATATTCATTCTTCTCTTGATATTCAAGGTGAACAATGAATTATATTTCTAAATAATTATCACTAGTCTTTTCCCATGCTAAGCTTAATGAGTTTTGGAACACTGATCGAAATTCTTTGTTTCAAGGACAAAGAGCTGGATATAAATCATGTTTTCTTTATCTTCTCTTATCATATCATAATTTTCACTAAGGATTATAGTCTTTTTTCTTTTTTCCTAGTGCTAACTTATAATTCAGATATACAACCCCAAGAATAAACTATTCATTAAATATAGGTTTGAAATCATTTTTTAGAATACTACCATTAGATTGTTCTTTAAAATTAGATTTCATAGTACGAGAAACTAGAAATTTGTCATGTGTGGTTTCTATATCTAAAAATATGTCTTCATGATGGAAGGTGGTTGAATCTTCATTATGTAAATCTAAATTAGAGAATTGAGAAATAATTTTTATTAGATTAGAGATATTTTCATTTTCTAGATTGTTCTCTCGAGGGGATAGAGAGAAGGTATGAAAACTACTCAATAATTTATTGGTATGATGGTTTTTCACTTTCATGAAACCTACAATAAATTTTCATAACTCTTTGAAATAAACCATTCAAAAGTTAATTTCTAATCCTATGAATTTATTCAATCTCATTATAGAGTTCTTCATAATCATAATTTATATGAGTGGTGATAGAGATTTCCATCCATTGTTTCCAACTATGGATTGATTTAGCTAGTAATTCCATATACCAAGCATTGATTTGTCCTTCCAATGTGAGGGTAGAAAATCAATAGATTTCATTGGTTCAAATTTTTTTAATATTTTGATATGTAATTTTAAATTGATTAAGATGCATGAATTCACAGACTTTCCCATCACCATCAAACTTCAAATTTGACAAGAGATCTATCATCTTAATGGGGATGTCACTTGAGGGTATCGGGAGACTCAAAGGGTGATCACATACAAATATATGGAGAGGATCCATTGGTTTGTTAACACATTTCATATAAATGGCTCCACTCAGATCGAATTCACCCTCCTTCTAGTGTTAATTTTGTTGATGGATCGAAATGACCTTGATCAATAGAAAGGGTTATCCTTGGCGATAAGTCTCAATTAAAACTCACATTGTTTAGAGAAGGGAACCCATCGATATTGTATCTTGGCATTCATTAATATTGTTTTTTGGGTTCACTAGTTATGGCCTGGTCCACGATTAGTGACTTTACAAACTAAAGAATGAAATGCAACTAATCTAAGATTTGAAAGCATGTGTCTGTGCATGAATAAAAGTAACCAAAAATAAATAATCTGACCACACATGCTCCTATAAATAACCCAATAAATATTTCACTAAGAATAAACACAATAATATGAGTAAATGATTGCAAACCCAAAATAATCTAGCATTGAAAAAACCATCTACATTCCAATGCTCACGCATTCAGAGAAACATTTCCAAAAAATAGAAATAAAAATGAAACAATTAAACATAAAAATAGTCTATAACGTGAGATACATTTATACACAACTCCAATGTTGAGTAAAAGAAGAAAAATAGTCCACAACATGTGCACATAGTAATTAAAGTTCTCTAGAGAATAGATTGGCCAAAAATATCTTCTCCTCACTAAAAGATCTAGAAGTAGTACATGAAAGATGTAAGAGGAAAAATCCGTTTTCTTGAATATAATGACTCTATTTATTAAATTTCCTCTTGATTGTTCACCTTATGCCTCATTGACTCTTGGCCTTCCAACTCCTTTTCTCTCATCCTTCTACTTAAAAAATCTTGTCCTTATCCTAAATAGGATGAAGAGGATATACTTCCAATAAATGTTTTTCATAAATTACAGATTTTTACATCATGTACACTTACATCTCAAATTTTGTCATTTAGTGCTCGTAGGCCAACATGGATTTTGACACTAGTTCTCCTTCCTTCTTTATCTTGAATTTTCCTATGAGGAGAGTCCATGCCTTAATTTAAATTTTCACTTTATCCTTTTCCATTTGAGCTTGATTCTTGCATGAAAGTAGTTAAATTCTACAATCATGAAGTCTTGATACATAAGTGTGGAGGCTTATGATATTGTGGTATCGTCAATTGTAATGTCCCCACTTTGGGACATCATCACAGGGCAGAGACTTATGATGACCAGAGTAGCCAGATGGATGTTATAGAGAATATAGGGGTATTTGAGAGGCATTGTGGGGTCCAGTTGGCATTTATCATCATATTCCGTCATCATGAGCCATTCCGCACAGGTTGGCTTTGGTTTTGTTCCATTCCGACGATTTCCATGATTTTGACTATTTTGAGCTATAAGTTAATTAAAATCACTGAAGAGGGCATTTTGGGCACATTACTTGGAGGAACCTCTCAGTGTAATAGCTCATTGGAATCGGGAGGAGAATCACTACATGATGGGATGGTTAGAAGTGACTTTTAGTGGCCAAGGAAGCCACAAGGAGAGATAAGGAGCTTTTCAAAGGTAAAAAGGTTAATTAATTAATTAAAGTGATTTAATTAATTAATTAAATATTAATAAAATGAAAGTCACTTTGGAGGGACAAGGT
>ML795337.1:226921-240503 GCA_009831015.1 Picea engelmannii
TGATTTAATTAATTAATTAAATATTAATAAAATGAAAGTCACTTTGGAGGGACAAGGTGAGCCAAAAAGTATAAAGGAAAGGCAAGGGCCTCTTCTCATTGATTCATGTATGGTCTTATTTTGATTTCTGGCTTCTAGCTAGTGAGCCCAATATTGGGGGTTTTGAGGGTTTTGACATAACAAACCCTAGAGGATGATTCGGCGGTGAAAGATTCCACCTATCTTGTCCCAAGCTTGGTCTCGGAGATGCAATACTCTCTCAGACCATTCTAGTTCTAGATCTACTCAGTTGCAGGAGGATTCTACATCAGTTTCATGTGTGGATAGAGAGAGGGCGCACCAGTTGAGGGATTCCATCAAGAGGGCGCACCATCTTTGGAGAGAGATTTGTTGTAGGAGATTGGCAGGGCCGTTGAGGATTCTATCACTTGGGTTTTCATTGCAGGGCCTTGGACATTAGATCTATTGCTTTCTGAGATAATTTTATGGCTTAGATTATTTCTTGAGCAGTGGGGCGAATTGAAGAGAAGGAGGGCATTTTTGAGATCTAGATCTAGTCCGTTTGTAGGGGTTACACTTCAGATCTGACCCTGAGACTTTACCTAGTGACTTGCAGTGTCCCGATCTATATTTCTGGAGAGTTTCAGAGCATTTGGAGGCCTCCTTCAGCAGGGCCGAANATCTAGGGTTTCAGTCATCCAGTGGGGCGCACCATTCAGTGGGGGATTTCAGATCTATAGAGATTGAGAGGGATCTTGGAGCTTCGGTCACCTGGGTTGTTCTTACCATCACCCAATCTATCAGTTGGAATATTTATTAGGGTGATTGGACACTTTTGGAAGTAGGACCGGATTATCTAGGGTTTTAGTCATCTAGTGGGGCACACCATTCAGTGGGGGATTTCAGATCTATAGAGATTGAGAGGGATCTTGGAGATTCGGTCACATGGGTTGTTCTTACCATCACCCAATCTATCAGTTGGCATATTTATTAGGGTGATTGGACACTTTTGGTAGCAGGGCTGAGTTATTGAGGGTTTCAGCCTTCTATTGCAGTGTGGCATTCTTCAGCTGGAGAGCTTGGCATTCAGATCTGCTTGTATTGATCTTCACTTCTCATTCAGCCTTTGGAGGCATCTTTTGGATTAGCGGGAGAATTTTGTAGCAGCTCTTATCTATTGTCTATCTTCTTGGCCATTTGTTGAGCATTCCAGATCGTCATCTTCATTGTAGCAGGTTTCTCTATTTTATGAATAAAGAAGAATTGAGATGTTTTGGATTGTCTATCTTATTGCATATGGTTGAGGTATGTTCCATGGTTATCTGTTTTTGTTATTTGTTGCATACACACATATAAAAACATCTAAAATGAAGATCAACAAAGTGTTTGACAAAATACCTCACTCAGAAAAAGTTTTAAAAAGACACCAAAACAGTGATGATCCTTGCATAATGGCTTGGGATCATTACATCAATTCAATGGTGATCTAGCCAAAGCTTGAGATTCACTCATAAGATAAAAATAAAAAAAATCATGCACACAAATAAGAGTGTAAAAATAACTCTCTTTTATTACTTCTCCATCCTAACTATTACAATGAAAGTTCAACCCCTTATAACTACTATCTAAGATTTTTGAAAACAACTAATTTTAGAAAAACAACTAAATTTAGAAAATTCTCACATGACTCTAAAACTGACCACTAACTACAATCTAACTAGAGAGACACTATTTTTCAACTTGATTTTTGGATTAAGTTCATAAACTAAGAGATAAATAATAATTGAAAAAATAAAAATTCTCGTAAAAGCACTAAAACCCCAATTTGAGGCCTTATGTGAAGGAATTTAGCACCAGAAAAGTGTCGAAATGATTTTCTATTGGATAAATTCGATTGACATGGTAGTGAGCTCTTCAAGACATAAATCCCCGTAAAATTTCATCCCAAACGGATAACCAAGTCAAAATTTATGACCCTCAAAAAATCCCTACATCAAATGAGCTCTTATTTACACTTGCAAAAAATTGGCTAATCGATAGATTTCTTTTCATACGTAAAATTACTTTGAAAGGTGCTAGATGTGATTCAATATATTTATGTAGTCTTCAACAAATCCATATTTGTGCTACAAATTTTCATTACGTGCTATTTTGGTTTCACTTCTGATCATTGCACACATGTTGGTACTTCATCATTTTCTATAGATAGAAATTGTAGATCCATTGTTGTATATTGTTGGGTCCTCCTTGCCATGATGTTTAGTATCCATGTTTTTGTTGATCACTCTTTCATACATAATGTCTTCAAATTAAAACATATAATATTTTCTCAATATCCATACCTGGATGTCATTACTACACAATACATAAGTTGCAAGTATACAAAAATTCAAATCATACTTTATAAAAAAATATTTAACATAAATAATTGAATTGACAACTTAATAAGGAATTCAAATATACTTCCTTGAAATCAATCTTTGGTTCATTTGATAATGATAATGTGGAAACTTTGGTTCAAATGATGTGTTATCATGTTTCTAGTTCATTGATATTGTGCCTATATTTAGATTTGAAAATATAGAACAAATGATAGGGAATATCATAAAATCTATACCATATAAGTTATAGATCCTGAAAAAAAAAATCCAATGGTATAAAGAGCATGCAAATTTTAGTTTCAGGTTAAAATTGATGGTGAAAATAACAAAAAATATGTGTTATATGTATTTTTATTTTTTTTGTTAGTTTGTTCGTGACATATGGGACTAACCTGTGGCTACGAAACCGCGACTCAGGGGCATCTAAGTTGTCAAAATCACCCGGGGATCACACCTGGCCTAAGACACACCAACCCTTAACATGGCTGGATTTTATGTCCCCGCAGGTTTCAGACCGGTGACTTTAACATCGCAGAGTGCCTTAACAACACACTCTGTCACCGACTGTCCTACACCTGGTGGACAATGTGTTATATGTTATGCCTTGTGTCACACCTAATTTAATTTTTCGTGTGATATGTCATGTGTCACACTTATCTAATATTCTTGGAGGTGTGACAATGTTTATATAACACTTGAATAATTTTCCTTTAGGTGTGGCATTGTGTGTATTGCATGGGATTTGTTGTTATGTGTGACACATGTTTCAGAAGAGGTTTTAAATCACGAGAGATAGCATTTTGGAGATTATTTTAAATAGGATAAGATACACCATACCAAATATTATTTAAAATATGTTCTATATGGTAGAAAGTTTTAATGTGCCCCCTTTATGTGAAACATTGGATTGGTGTGAACATTAAGATTGTATTTTATGCACATTACCAAAAGGAATTTACATACCACTGATTTTTCTTTATATGCATACCAAACCCTTTAGTCCTGACATGTAATTTAGACCTTTTGTTATTCACCCCACCCAACACCATGTTTCACATCAAAATTTGTTTTGGTGTGATATCTATTGCACTAAATTATTGTAGGGAGTGATATGTATCACACGGGACTTTTTTAGGCTCTAACACCATGTATTGCATTTAATTTTAGGATACCAATATCACACGGGACTTTTTTAGGCTCTATGACTCATACTAAAACCTTGGCTTAATGTGCATATTCCATGATACCTCATGAAACTTTCGATTATGAACTTACTTTAAAGACGGGGAAAAATAATCAACTTGGGCCTATCGTAACTTGATTAATTTTGACATAGAAAACTTGTAAATTTCCCACATGATGTCTGATTGAGATACCATTTTTGCAATATGGAGAGGATAGGTGGAGATTTTCAGTGAGTGGTCCTACAGCTCCATTCAAGATCATTTTAGTAGCTTGATGATCGATGAAGATTGTTTTATGGGAAATCCTTGGTGAGTGTTTTATACTTTTGGACCTCGGATTTAGATTATGTCAACTGTGTTGGATTCTTAATACAACAAAACATATAGCAGGCCTATTCTGAAGATAAAAATTCACTTTGACTAGTACCTTCAATTATACACAAAATAATTTTTTTAATGGAATTTTGGGCCTCGTTCTTTCCATTGCTTTACCCAAATTGAGTTATGTCAATTTCTATGGCATCTGTGTTATATAGGGTTTCAACATGTCCATTGAAACTAGTTTTATCAATTAGCAATCGAGAGATTTTGTTCTGCAAAAAAAACCAACTGGTGTTTGGAGCACTTGTTATTGAGTACTTGGTGGGAGTATTGATTCTTCCCGAAAAATAATTCAGAGCCATCCTATGCCCTGCAGATGTTGCAATCAACCCAAGAGATAATATATGGAGCTTTCATGGGTCAGGATTAGTCAAAGAACCAAGAGGTGAAAAAACACATGTGAATGTTACATTCACAATAAGAACCACTTGTGATGCAAATAAACTCAACAAGACTATTGTCATACTCAATCATGACCATAACATGAGGCGGCTCCAAATAATAGGTAGTTTAAAAAGAATTATCCATTCAACCAGAAAATTCTCAATGATTAAAATTCAAGAGAACATGGCTATTGGATGAAGCAATCAAAAGATTTGATTCAAAAACTTTAGGAGGTTCCCCAAGCTAGTGGACTTGAGGGGTTTTTGAGGCCTCAACCCATGGCTTCTTGTGTATCTTCTAACACTATGTCTACTGTTGGATGGTATGTGGACAATGGATCTTTGAGACACTTGACATATGATAGGTCTTTCATCCATATGATTTAGGAGCTAGAGGGAGGCATGATTGTCGAGCTTGGTGATCATGCTATGTATCATATGAGAGAAGTTGGATTCATCTCTTTTTAGATGGATTTAGGTGATTTTATTGAGTTCAGAGATATTATTTGTGCTCCTAGTTTGAGGAAGAACCTTCTTTTAGTGTCATGTATGATAGATGTGTAGTGGATAGTTTCTTTTGAGAGACACTAATGAAACATCAATGATTGTAGTCCAACTATTCCAAGGAATTTTGATAGAGGGGTGAGAGAGTGTGGCCAAGTTTAAAAGTTAATTTTTGATACAATGGAACTTTTACATTTCATTGCAAGGCTACAAGATCATTGTATATTTAAGGAGGCACATTCATGGACAGATGTCATGGATATAGGTTAAAATCCTATCAAAAATGTTGTAGCATATTATGTTGACTATGGATACAATGATACTTATACAACTTACAAGATTGATACTTCGACATAGTGGGAGACTATGGTGAGCAGAGATTTGATATTCAACAAGGATTTTAGGTCTTCCATTTCACTTGGTTATTTTCCAATGACTAAGGAGAATGAGGAGGTTGTTGTTCTAGATTTAGAGACTCGAGATGAGACACATTAAAATATTTGTGTTGAGTCAAATTCAAAGGGAGATGAGGTGACGTTGGGTGTGGATATTCCCTCACCTACTACAAATTGTAGGAAGCTGAGATGGATCACTTAGACATTGTATAATATATAGGATCATGTAGGATCACAAATATCTTTAGTCATGTTTCTTTAGTTTCTTCCATCCACGAGTCCTCCAGTTTTTCATTGGAGGAGAGGTGTGATATTTTGATGGAGGATAATGAAGGGATTGATTCCAAATTTATAGATGATGGGAGATTAGAGATTACAAGGACTAGGTTGATGGATTCTCTCATATAGAGGGAGTTGTCCATGTATTCGCTTAGACATAGGGATTTACCCATGGATTCTCTCAGACAAAGGGAGATTCCCATGATGATAATATTTCTTCAAGATTCTCTTAGCATGAGAAAATTTACCTAATTCATGTTGATGTTTTAGTTGCTACAGGATTCGAGGTGTATGAGATGGATTCTCATGTTGAGTACAGGTTATGATAAACTTCCATTGATTGTTACCTATACACAAGATTTATATTCTAGGATTGAGGAGTTGTCTTCTACATATTTCTATATTTGTAAATTGGATACATGTGATCCACTTGTATTGATATTGTATGGAGATATTATTATCTTTACCAGATGTCCTAAACAACTCATGATGTGGTGTCCATTATTTTTAGCCTATGATGTTGACTTGGAGAATGATGGATTTTGGCAAGTAACTTTTGTTCCAAGGTTGTGTTGCTTCATATTCATAATATATCCTTATTATTTGGATTGATATGTTGTGATAGCATGGGTGATATGTTTTTTATATATGACAACAGTTGATTTTGAGATTGTATCTAGTATTGATTTTCAAGTAGTAGATTTGGTGGAGTTATAGAGGGAGTAAAAAGGTGGCAGTGTAAACTCTTTCCTCACAAATAGGGATTGTTAGTATTTGGGTTACTCTTAAAGTGTTTACACCATGTTTGGGGCGCCTTATGATATTTTGGGTACATGGTGTATGTTCATCCCTTGGATAATCCGAGATGAATTGGTGCTTGGAATATGGTATGTGATTGATTTTCATGGTGGAGAAAACTTTCTCGATGATTTATTGAGCTTATTTAGAAATAAGATGTTTTCTTGATATTCTTCCATTAGGAATTGGAGTCCTATTAAGAACTTGGTGGATTACCTTCATTGTGACCACATGGAGAGGTTCAATTTCATGGATAATTACCTACTTGCGAGGTGGAGCAATGTGAATGCTAGAGGAGGGTATCAAGACCTATATATCATGGAAAACTTAGATTCCCATTTGGAGGCTTAAAGTTGTCTCAAGGATTCTTAGACTATGATAGTTAGTGTAGGAAGCAACTGACCAAGCAAAGTACATTTCCTAGGAGGACCAATCAAGTTTGTGGAGGCTTCTAATGTAGGGATGAAAACTTATCTCATTTAACTACAATATATTATATACCTTACCTTGTATGACATGGTTTGGATCATGACATGTGTACTTTAGAGGGGAGCACTTCACTTATGTTGGCCTACAACTGCTCATTGTAGGTTTTTTGTAATGACATAGGCCTACATTGTATTTTTAGCCTCCCTTAGCTTTCATATAAATAGGGGAAGGAGAAAATCCTTCTCATAATCATCATCATCATCATCATACTATTTTCTATGAATGTATCATCTTAGAGGAAGTCACTAGAGTTTCCTCATGAACCCTAGGTGGAGTTATGAAGTCTAGAGGAGTTGTATTCATTTGGAGTTTTCTCTTATGACTATGGTTTTCTCTTATGGATGATATATTCATTTTGTCCACTCTTATTTCTCTCTCTTGGATTTTCTCTTGTACTTTATCTCTCACTCTCTTAGAGTCACTAGGGTTTCTTGGCCTTCTTGGAGTATCAGGGAGCATCATGAAAGTCTATTGTTATATTTTATCACTTGGAGGTTGAGATTAGGGTTTTCTGATAAAACTGTGTGGTATCTTTGGTGGAGAAGAAGAAGAGACGATGGAATAGTTCCTTAGAGGATGTGTTGGAGTGATTCTTGCATGTTAAATCTCCTCGGTTGATCTAGGGTTTTCATGTTTTCCCTAGATAGGCTCTTACAGATCTAGTGGACTTGTAATAGCCTTGAGAGAATGCTATGCTATGTACATGCACTTCATCTTGAGCATATAAATGAATTTTTCAACTATCCAAAACTTATGCATTTTCCAAATTTGATTTTCAACCATGTATGTTCTTCATGTATTGTTTATAGCTATAAATGTCTTGATGATTTTCCATATGTAAAAGGACAATTGTTAAGTAATTTGACATCATCATTGAAGAATATAAGGTTTTTTTCTTTTTTTCTTCTACACCTATTGTTTTACTACTATTAAAATTGTTGTACAATTGAATTTTTAGATTTAGTTTATGTGGGATCAATTTCACTAGAGGGCTTAAACTTGTCCAAGTTGTTTGGTATATTTTCTCCTTGGATTTCCTAGAATTTTGGGTCGTTATAAATTGAAATATTGTTCTCTTTCCAAAAACAATTTATACTCTATTTCATAACATCCCTAAGGCTTAAAATTCACAGTGCTAAGATTTGGGAAGCCTCTAGTGAAAGAGGTTGAATTTATGTTTTTCATTAAAACATACGAAGTGTAGAAATTTATACACTAATGGATAAATGAATGAAAATAAGGGGAATTCTAAGGTCTCTATGGTGAAGGCACACCAAAGATAAGAGAATGATTATCTCAACCTATAAGTATATTTTTATTTTCTTGAGAGAGAAATATAAACATATTAATTCCATAGGTGTGAAGGAATCCTTTGAAAGATATCCAAAATAATGAAAGTGTCGATTGGAAGAGTTTTCTCAAGCATATAGAGAAGTTTTCCAAGACTCAAAAGGAATTCCACCCAAGAGGTAAGTGGAGTGTGAGAGACAGTTACTACCAAACTCTTCTTTACCAAATGTAGGACTATGCAAACAACACATATATAGTTTGATGAAGTGGAGAAGTAGTTGGAGCAAGGAGTCATAAGACCAAGTACCTCACCTTGTGGTTCCCCAATCATTTTAGTACCAAAGAAGGATAGGAATTAGAAAATTTTCATTATTCAGATCTCCAGATAAGATATTCACTCTGAAGAATTCATACAATTTTCCTTCGATCAATAACTTATTAGATCAACAATGTGTAAAGTACTTCACCAAGATTGATTTGAAATATAAATATCGTCAAGTTTGTATCAATGAACACGACATTGGATGATTTCCTTCAAGATGATGTGAGGTATTTACAAGTGGTTAGTAATTCCTTTTGGTTTGAGTAATGCATTGATTACTTTTATGTGTTTAATGAATGATGTCTTACATCCATTACTAATTTCATTTTTCATATTTTATTTGGATGACATATTTATCTTTAATATTACTTGGGATGAGAACATGTTAAATATGAAACAATTTTCAAAGACACTAAGGAAACATCAACTACTAGAAAACATAAAGAAGTATGAATTTTCTAAGTAGACATTAGTGTATTTCGGGCATGTGATTGGTGGAGGTGATTTGATGATTGATCTTGCAAAGACACATATCATATTTAAATGGTCCACTCCTCCTAATGCCAAAAAAGTTAGGATTTGTTTGGGATATGCCCAATATTTAATGAAGTTGGTAACATCATTTCCATTTGTGGTAACACCACTTCATGCTATAAAAATTAGTGGTAAGAGAAAGCCATAAAATAAGGACAAAGTATTAAACATTTATTTGGTCCCAAGAAAATGTCTGTTTTCAAGATAATGTTCTTCTTTAAAATGAAGCTTTATTGGAGGATATGAACAGGTTTGACACTTTATCAAATGATTTTTCTTTTTTCCTATTGGCACACAATGGGAAGACCCAGGTCAATAATTAATTCACCAACAAATCCCAAGATATTGGCCCTTTCTACATCACCCACAAGTAGGTGAAGTATCACTTGAGGTACCTATGGAGATTGTAGGAGCTTGATTTCTGAAGTCATGGGGGAATATGAGGCATTCATTCCTTAATATTTACTTAGCATTCATTCATATGTTCTATGCATGAAACCATATCAATACTATGATCTCTGACACATTCATCTAACCATTCATCATATTCATGGAACCATTTAACATATCTAGAATATGCATATTAACCATTCATCACAAGTGCACATTAAACAGAATAAGAAAACACGTCATAAAAACATGCACATTAGAACACAAGTATTAACGCGGTTCTCCCCAAACAAGGCTATGCCCACAATGACTGGATTCTTATTCATTTATTCATCATCTCCATTGCATTCATGTGCACTGCACTCATACATAAATATTCAGTTACAACCCAAACCTTCCCTAGTCATTCTATGTTGCAGTGCACACATATGTTTCAAGTGATACTTTCCTTAGTGTATGCTCAACAACAAAATAGTATTGAACTTCCGAGATATTCGACTCATCTTCTAACACAAGGAAATTATTTTTTCACCCACCTCCTTTTACCCAAAAACCCCATTACATATTTATAGTATTTCATTAGGGCTAAGCTCATTACAAAGCGGTTACAAAGTGTAAAAAATGTCCCAAAATTCCTAAATTACTCTCTCCTTTCGCATGTTGACTCATGAAACTAGGAAAACTTCTTTCTGAGCACACTTTTCCTTTTCTAGAATGTCACATGATCCTCTTCTCTGCAATTACCAAAAATTATCCAAAATATCCTTCTCCAACAGATCCCCAACACTCACTTGTGTCTCATCTCGATCCCCTACATGCATTCTTCCATGTTTCTAAAAACTTCTATAATGTATATTTAGATCCACTCTTCTAACACATTCAGAAATTCAGCAAAGAAAATTTCATGCAAATGTTTAAAGACATACCTTTGTAACCATTCTTATATGCTAATCAGTGGATCCTAATTCTTATCTACTGCAAAATCGATCTCCTTATTATTCAACCATTCTTTGATTTCCTCCTTAGTTGACCTCCACATCCCCCTCATTTGCAGATCTCGGTCATGAAAACATAACCATTTGTTAGCACGCAATGGGAAGACCCAAGGTTAATCATTAATTCACCAAAAAATCCCAAGATACCGACCCTTTCAACATCACCTGCAAGCAGGTGAAGTCTCACCTGAGGTACCTATGCAGACTATAGGAACCAGGTTTCCACAGTCATGGGGGAATATGAGGCATTCATTCCTTACTATTTAGTTAAAATTCATTCATATGTTTTGTGCATGAAACCATATCAGTTCTATGATCTATGATAGATTCATTTAACCATTCATCATATGTGTGGAACCATTTAACAGATCTAACATATGAATATTAAGCATTTATCATGGGTGCACATTAAACAAACTAAGCAAATACATCATAACATTATGCACATTAGAACACAAGGATTAACGTGGTTCACCCCAAACTAAGCTACATCCACAACGACTAGCTTCTTATTCATTCATTAATAATATCCATTACATTCATGTGCACTACACTCATACATAAATATCCAGTTACAACCCAAACCCTCCATATTCGTTATATGCTATAGTGCACACATACCTCTCGACTGATACTCTCCTTAGTTCATGCTTGACAACAAAATAATATTGAACTTTTGAGCTATTCGACTCATATGCTAACACAAGGAAATTAGTTTCCCCCCCACTACCTTCTACCCCCAAAACCCATTACATATTTACAGTATTTCATTACGGATAAGCCTGTTACAAAGTGGTCAAAATGTCCCAAAATTCCTAAATTACTTCCACATTTCATGCACTGACTCCTGAAAGTAGGCTAACTTCTTTTTGTGCCTATTTCTCCTTTGCCAAGATGTCATGCAATCCACCTCTATGTGATTCCCAAAACTTATCCAAAATAGCCTGATCCAACAATAGGCGATACATGGGGTTTACAATACCATTCCCGATATGTTTATATAGAAATACACCCCATTAAAAGAATAAGTTATGAATATTAGATAATCCATTCAAGGCTTCCGCACAAAGGCTAATGATCTGGAAGCACACTAGATACCAAGAACACCACTAGAAGAAAGGGAACATAGCTAAAATATAGTAACAATGACAATAGCAAGTATCAAGAGTTTAGTGGATTAGTGTGCCAAATTGTATGATGAAAGCACACAAGTGTGTACGCAATTGAAAAAATATGCAGAGCTACAAGAAATCGGGAAGAAGTTGAAGGCTACGTAGGATAGGGTGAAAAATTTAAAGGAAACCATGAGCACTCTACAAATGGAAGAACACATGAATTCACTCATAGAGAATAGGCATCTATACTTAGACATGATCCAATTAAGAGCATAATATCATGCTCTTGCATTGAAGTTATAGACGTTGCAAGAAGAAGTGCTCCGAGCAGTAGAGTAACTGGAAGTTGCGCAAGGCATCACAAGGAAGGAAACACAAGACAGTGAAGAGAAGCTGAAGGGACATCTTACAAAAAATATAGCAAAAGAAATGTTGCAACGGGAATAAAAATTCAAAGAAAAGGTTGTGCCCACACGAGAAACATTTTACAAGTTCATGGTGACTTGGAAGTAGGCCTGAAGTGGCTCAAGTCGAGCCACAGGTGAGTTTTTGGATCCTGTTGGAGAAAACATTTTTGGGTAAGTTTTTGGAATCACGCAGGAGTGGATTGTGTGACAAATCAATAAAGGAACAAAACATGTGGAAGACAATTAGTGCATTTTAAGTAGTTAGCGTGCAAGAGATGGAAGTTAGTTAGGAGTTTTGGGACATTTTGTCAACATTGTAACGAGCTAATCCCTATTGTAAAACTATAAATATGTAATGGGTTTTGGGTAGAAAGAGATTATTAGAGAAAAAAGGAATGAGAGGATGAGTAGTTGAGTAGCTTGTAAGTTCAATACTGTATTTATTTTTAGTAGATGAGTATGAGCTATAGCTATGTGTGGACTACAACATAGAATGTCTTGGGAAGGTTTGGGTTTTTACTGAAGATCATTGGAGCATAGTATGCACCCATTGTAAGGAATTCTATGAATGAATAATATAAGAAGCCAGTGGTTGTGGGTGTATCCCATTTGGGGTGAACCATGTTAAATCCTTGTGTCATGATCTGTATATTGTTTGGATGTGTTTTTTTATTCTATCTAATGCGCACATATAATGACAGGTTAATATGAATACTTTAGATGATCTGTTGGTTATGCACATATGTTGAATGAATATATGAGATATGTTATTATGGTTTTATGGTTTTTCACACAGAATGTATTAATGGATGTTAATTAAATAGTAAATAATTAATTCCTCATATTCCCCCATGACTGCGGAAGTTTGGTTCCTACAGTCCACATAGGTACTTTGGGTGAGACTTCACCTACTTGCGGGTGATGGAAAAAGGGCCAATATCTTGGGAGTGTTGATTAAGGTTGGTTGTCATTGATGTCAACCCTTGAAGAAAGACACGTAGCACAAAGTATTGGGTAATGGACCCAATAGTGTTTGATGTAAATATGACTCATTATTTTTTTTTCATGGTTGATAAGAAGTAAATATGGATGAACTCCAAAGTGGTCCCCTTATGGTGAAAGCCCTCACGGGAAGGCGCATTTTGGAGTAAGAGAACCCATGATTAATTGTGGAATAATGAGATGAAGGAAGGTGAATTTGTTAGGGAAAATATCCTATATGGATAGTTCTTGTCATGTCATTTTCCTTGGTATGTAGAACGTCACATAATTCCTCATAGTTAGAGAGTTATGGCCATGAGAAGTTGGAGACCCCGGGTTTGGGTAATGGACCCAAGTTTGTTTGATGGGTAACGGTACGAGTTATGATATATTTTCAGATAATACTATTCTATATGGATAGTACATGTCTTGTCATTTATGGTGGTATGTAGAATGTCACATAACTCCTCACGGTTTGAGAGTTATGGCCTTACGAAGTTGGAGGACCCTCATATGTCATCTAGAAGCCCCAAAAGGTCAGAGTAATCAAAGTAGTTTAAGAGATTTTAAAAGGTAAATAATAAAGTGAAGTGATGAGTGTATTATAATTGAAATTGAATGCAAAATAAATTATTTCAATAATAATTTTAATGGAGAAATTAGAAGTGGACCCAACCCTAAAATAAGGAAAGTGGGGCCAAGTGACCTAGAAGATGTTTTTAAGGAAGCTACTTGGAGAGTATAAATAAGAGGC
>ML795337.1:240553-253864 GCA_009831015.1 Picea engelmannii
AGTGGACCCAACCCTAAAATAAGGAAAGTGGGGCCAAGTGACCTAGAAGATGTTTTTAAGGAAGCTACTTGGAGAGTATAAATAAGAGGCAAGGCTCTCTCATTTGAAACACACTTGAGCATGTTGAATATATATAGGTGTCTAAGGTATACAAATGATATTTAAGTCGAAATTCTGAGGAAAGTGAACAAAAGAAGGATGAAATGCAAGGAAGGATAAATTCTTTTGATGGTGCTTTCTAAGGTATGTTATTTTCAGGTCATCTCACCATTTTCACTATAACATTTTTTCTATACTGATTCAGATCCTGAAATTTCTATGAAAGTGAGAAAACACATCCAAGTATCTTTGGTTAAAAATTCAGCTTGTGGGTCGTTGTATTTTTGGAGTTACACTCTGTGGAAAATAGGGTTTGTGGTCAGTCCTGAAACTAGTCAAAATCAAGTGTTTCGGGTAAAAATGTCATAACTTCTTCATAACAGATCCAAATTCAGTGAGACCAATTGTGTTGGTTATGGTACAATCTTTCGTATTATTTGTAATATTTTCATATCATTTCATCAAACATTTTGTGCGTGACACTCTCTACAATGTCGCTCTCTAGAATAAGCCAGAATTCAACAAGGTATGCCATTTTTGCTATAACTCCTTTTCTGAGAGGTTCCAAGTAGTGCCACTTGGAGGAATTGCATAAAAAACACTGAAGAACATTGTATATCAGTTTCATATCTTTATACATTACAGGTTCAAAGTTATGATTACTTCAATTTAGGTTGACTAATCCAAAACTAGGCATGTGAGACTAAAGGAAAGTTTGATGAAAATGCTAGTCTCTTGTTTTTAAAGTTAAGAAAGGTTTACAGGAATGTGATCATATACTCTAGGTCTATTACAGAGCTACAAATCAGATTTGGATGATGAAATTGATGAGGTCTTTTGGTTGAGGTACATGTTGAGTACATTGTTGAGACAAGTAGTTGATGAGTTGGTGCACATACATGAGGTGTATAATTGATGATGTTGGTACATATTGATGAGTCATAGTTGATGAGTAGTTGACACATGATTGGTACATACTTGGCACGTGGTTGGATGCACTTGTTTATGGTACAGGTTTATTACAGGTTGGTGCATGGTTGATGCACTTGTTTATGGTACATGTTGATTACAGGTTGAGGTACAGGTTGATGCATGGTTAATGCATGGTTCAGATTTATTGCTACAGGTTTACAGTGGTATATCTCACAGTGATAGTGTGACAGTGGTTCCATCATTCTACTTCTACTTTAGGGTGGCAGGACGGGGCAAGGATAGGTGGTTGTAGCCACCTTCCAGTTGTAGCCAGAAAACATTGGGGGTTGTAGCCTCCTTTTGGTTGTAGCCAGAGATTTGGGGAGTTGGAGCTTCCCTCAGGTTGTAGCCTGAGAAACTAGGGGGTTGGAGCCTCCTTCCAGTTGCATCTGGAAAACAAAGGAAGTTGGTGCTTCCAATGAATATAATTCTTCAAGACATATAAGAAAAAACATTCCGTGGTTTTCTCCCGATTTGGGTTTCCATGTAAAACGCTGGTGTACTGTGTATGTGTGTGATTGTTTATTTATTACTGCTCATTATTGGATAATAATTCTACATTGATATAACATTTGAAGAAAAAAGATTATAATTATGTTATTACTGATTCACCCCCCCTCTCAGTAATCCAACAGGGAGTTGTTGGTGAATTAATGTTTAATCCCGGTTCTACCGACTACATACGAACATGTCCTTTCCAAATATCATCTCTATTGATGAGACTCATTTGCAATAAAATCCATTCCTAATTTACCTTCCAAGTCTAATATTACAATTTGTCGATCCTTATACTTTGGAATTTGTGAGTCTTTAGACTATAACTTAGTTGGAAGTCGGTTTTCCTTCGGAGTATATTTTATATAACCATAGAGACTTAGATTTATCCTCTAAGTTTGACCACATTGTCTATAGATTATTGGATTTGTCTTATGATTTTGACTTATTTAGTATATTTTCATACCCCTACAATGATGATTTTGTTTCTGCAGACTCTGTCATTGATTTCAAATTTGATTCTCCTCTTAAGTTTGATATCACTGTTTGTAGGTCCTCAAGCCTTGGTGTTTTTGAGTCTTCACCATAAAACTCTACACGGTGATGAATATTTTTTAGTATTTAAAAGTTGAAGATACCCTTATCCAAGTAACTCATATTAGATCTTTCATTTTCTATTATTTAGATATGGTCATGCTATTGTTGTTTCTTGTGTATAGGACTTTTTATTGGATTCTTGGTTTCCTAGGGATCATGCTCCCTAGGAATGATCCCTAGAGGGTTTGAAGAGAGGATTAGAACATTTGGTGTAACGTATCCCAACCCAGTTGAGGAACATTATTGTGAAGAATACTCATAAAATAAAAATTTACAACTGACTAATAGTTTTCTTGTAGCTTATCAGCTCTTAATTACAACCCGATTTAGATATTGTTTGTTACCATTAATTAGATGCATCTACAACATGATAAAATGACATGAATGGAACTCAGATAGATCAACATAGAAACATATAAAACATTCTCAATTTCCCAAAGTTAATGCACAACAAATAAACTCATGATACAAATAGAAACATGATAAAACACTTATCTTTTATAAATTGTTGTGCAACCAATTGCTTGGGATGGATGTTCCACAAAACCACAGACTTGTTGTTCCAAATATCAACATAAATTCACCCCCAAGATAAGGCTAGTAATCCACAAAAGAGGGTGGTCTCTCGTTGTCCAATCATAACTTAGAAATCCCACAACCCATTGATATTATCCTACAATTATCTCGATTTTCTACCAACTCTCTTCCTCTTGACATGCCCAACCCAAGGAATGTACCCCTTCATTGATATGAATCCCTCAGGAATCCCATTAATTTATCAATGTATCTTAGGCATAGGTAACCAAGAATATTTCAGCTGGGAAACTCAAGGGAACTCACTACCAAGAGAGAGCACATAGAAATTCCCTTGTGACACACATGAAACTCTTCATGAAACTCTTGTCACTTTAGATTTGGTTTCCTCTTCCCTTGTGACACACATGGGGAAATCCCGAGGTTTTGCAATTCTTTAAATTCTTGCATGTCCACTATGTAAGGTGTCTTGAACATTGAAGCAAAACTTGGCACCAAATAAATAGAGAAATAAATGTCTCTATTGAGTGAAAACATCAGGATATCCATAAAAACATCTTCAAAATCCATCAATATTGAATGGTCTTCAATGCTTGTCACTTTATCTTTGGTTTCCTCTTCCATATGGGATGCACAAATCTGACAACCCTTCATGAAACTCTTTTTCAATTTCATAGCTAAAATCTCTCTAATAGTTACAACTCTTGGAATGCATTGAATCTTGTTGTGTTCCCCTTCTTCATCAAGACACGTGATTGCTTTTTTGTAATAGTGTAGGACAACATGGTGCTTTTCCAACCAATCCATGCCAATTAGACAGTCAAATGATCCCAATGTTATAATGTTCACATCTACCATTGTGTTGAGTCCATTCTGTTAGATTACTTAGAAAGCAACATCAAAAGACTTTATCCTCCCTTGAATTTTGGCCTTCTTTACTTCACCTTCCCTCTAAAAATCACCTTATATATCCTTTGGTTACCTCAGTCACTTCTAGATATTTAATATGCTCAATATATATAATGGGAGAACCTTTCTCTCTTATTTATACTCTCCAAATTAGTTCCTCTAGTAGTATCCACTTAACCACTTTGTTCACTTAACCACTTTGTCCACTTAGCCACTTTTTCCACTTAACCACTTTGTCCACTTAGCCACTTTGTCCACTTAACCACTTTGTCAAATTTATTATTTAATTAATTTCTCCTTACAACCACATTGAAGAGGAATCTTCTTGAAGACTTTCTAGAATAATTGACTTCTTGTTGACCTTCTAGGGTCTTCTAGAATACTCTTGGGGGTCCTCCAACTTCACGCGGCCATATCTCACTAACCATGAGGAACCACATGGAGTTCCACATATCAACATAAATGGCATGACATGTACTATTCATATATAATATTCTTACCTTCATATTAATTGATATTCATTATTTTATACCTCAAACAAACTTGGGTCCCTTACCCATACATTTTCGCTACCATAATTCACTACTTGTTGGTAGCCCCACATGATTTCATTATTTAAACAAGAAATTACTTTTATTGTAGTTGTGTTCACCTCAATGCTATAAACATTATCATTTTCAGATGATTACTAGATTAGAAAAGATGTTCATTAATTCTTTAAGTTTGCGTTTTCGTTTCGTTTTATGTTTGATTCATGATTGAAAGCATGAATCAAACATGAAAACCTAGCTTGGTATTATATTTTCTATAAAAGGCTTTCTTTTTAAGGGTCATCATGCTTATATCCAATCTAAATCCAATACTTGAATGACTTATTTTTGAATGTTTTGGGTGTTGATATAATTGTTATATGTTTAGATGATTTGCATTTGAATTATGAGGAGTTTTGTTTTGATATATTTTAAACCCTTTGCAAACACAATGGTCGTGTTAGTAGTCATGGAAATTATTGTGCAACTACTGTACTCTGTACTTAACTCACCTTGTTGGCACATTGAATTAATGAGCCTTTCATTACAAGTATAGGTTTTTGACTCTGCATGTCACGTTTTCATTACCAAAAATGGTAAAGATTTACGATCAAACCCTTGATGTTCATGCTATGATAACACACATACTTTGTTATGGTTCTTTTTTCTTTATCCATTCAGATATGTTCCTATCGCTCCTACCATTCAAACCTAAAATTGTTTTGAGTCATCCCTGTTACATTCTATTCGTGTTTGTTATGGCTCCTGTTGTTCGTTTGGAGCCGAATGGCTGTCAGGCATTGTTGTCTCACGATGATGAAATCGAAGATTTAAAAATCCAAGGCTGGGATTCCTTCCTTAAAATATTTGAAGGCTATAACCTTTAGGTGGTGAAGGATTTCGCACAGAATTTCGATGGGTGCAAAGCAAAAATTGGGGATACCCAGTTAGAGGTAATCGAGGGGTTTGTGAATGAAGCCATAGGGCTTCCATCCACCGACAAGAAATTGTTAAAAAACTCAAAAATTGAAGAAGTAACTTGGAGCCTCTTCATGAACTCCAGGAAAATCAACTGTTGTGAAAAAGGTATCCCCATCTCTTTGGTTAAACCTAGGTGGCATGGACTGTTGTTTATTCTCAAACAATTCGTGACCTGTGAGGGTCGTTATGGTTTAGTTTTCCTCTATCATATACGACTGCTTATGTATTTCATTGGTTTTCAATTAAACATGCATTTTTATCTATTGAGAAACCTGTGTAAAATTTTCAAAAGGTATAAGAGACAAATTGTTGACTCTAGTTTGTTCCATCATGGCTTGATAAATATTCTATTAATTCACCACTTGTCAACCATGGGTGACTATTGGGAGGGGTTATTGACAAGAAATGGTTTTTCTATGATAGTTCCTATAGAAAACCCTATTTAGGGTGAGCCATTGATTAAAAAATAGCTTGACATTCCAAGTAATGAACCAGACTCTCTTAACAGAAACCCTCTAGATGAGGCAATGCCAAGTCAGTCTTCACATGAGAAAAAGGATGTTGAATTGGAGGTAAGTGAACCTCCTATGCCTAAATTTGATGTTGGCCAGAACGTCATTGTGAAGCCCAATGTCAAAGTATTACAAACAAACAAACAAAAAAGCACATCCCTAGGGTTACATAACAAAAGAGCAGGTCATCTTATTTCAAGAAAACTGAGGAATCGAAATGATGCTCATTTGAGCTCAATCAACCCTATTGAGGTCAATGAGGTCTCAGACTCCAAAATAGAATATTTCCTGACTTTTGAAGATCCATATTGTCAAATATTTGGTCCTACTGAACCCTATGACTTTGTGATGAATTTGCCACTGTGCCTCAAGGGTAAGGAGTGGTTCTCCGGTATTGGGCTTGGTCAAGGGAAAACAATAGGTAAGGTCGATATAGCCATGTTTGACTATACACTTCATAAACATATTGTTCCTCCTGTACAGTGTGATGTTTTTTTCCACTGGATCGAATGGTATTACACTGATATACCCATCCTTCAGGCTCGGATTAAAACACTCACAACTCAAAGTGAATCATTGATACAATAAATCACAACCTCAGAGTAAATACAGAGAGGAAAGTTAAACGCTTTAAGAGGACAGGGAACATAGTGATAAAAAATGCAACCAACATTAAAGCAATAATTAATTATGAACTACCTGACCCAGCTTTAGTCAATTGTTGAAATGGTAAAACAATTTTCGTCTTATTATATTCAAGTCATCTATTTTAAATTGAATCGGTTTGAAATTGGATTTTGTTTGCTAAGATAAGACTGGCTACAAAATTTTTAGATTCTGTATCCAAGTCATTTTTAAATGAATAAAATTAGAAATTAGTTGTTAATAATTTTCTAACTTATTCTTGTTTCATTTTTTAGGAAATAGTAGACCATGTTTCTAATCATATGGGGAGAACATGTTCAATTATGCATTTGAATGATTAGTATTTCCTTTTCTATTTTCTTTGTTAAAACTTTTATTAATTGTTGAGAAGAATCAACTCAGTTATGAGTGGTTGTTAGCCCTTTATTTTTGTAATATTTTTTATCTCATGAAATCCTATCCTATCCTAGGAAATGGGAAAATGGGATTTCAAATCACTTTAAATACTGTTCATTTTGTAGGTAAAAGACACCTTTGCCTAGAACAGATTATGGAAAAATGATTTTCAGAACTTAATGGAACAACTTATAACACATCGGCTTTAGAACAATGTGAATGATGTCTCATTTATGTTTTGTCTCTCTTATTTTGGAATAGAAATGTGTTGTCTAGCTTTAGTCTCCATGACATGTGATATTCCATTTTATTCGATATTTTAAATGTTGTCTCTAATTTGTTGTTTCAATTAATTATCACTTTGATCATCATATCAATTGTAAGATCATGATTTTTGTCTGATGTTAGTTGATTGATTCTATGAACATTTTACATTAAGATTTATATTACTGTGATCGTTCATAATTATAATATCATTGTGTATATGTGTCTATTATTTTGTTTTCATATTCTGGCTACCAAAAAACATCTAGAGTTTGTTCTAGCGGCATCATTATAAGCCCGTCATAGATTTTTTTTATAGGTGGGACAGATGGAGTGTTGGATCGCACAGAGACATATATATGATATAAAAACTAATCTCATATTAGCTTTATTTCCATTCACTTTCTGTTATTTTACCCATTAGTGAAACAAGAAAATTTTAGATTGGCTTTGACCATCACTCCATCCTTGTTTCATAACTTAGTTAATTCAAGTTATTATATTTATGATTAGAAAACACAAAACACAAAAATGTGCTTTCTTTATGTACTTCTCAAAAAAATTACCTTGACATTAATTTTGCAAAGCTTTCATTAAAACTTGCAACCTGTAAATTCTGTACATAAGTGATATGTTCATATTTTTTTTTTGTTTAATATATTTGTAAATAATTAGATTAAAGTTCATATATTATTATAGTTTTAGTATTAGATAGTTTATTTCTTTTCTTTGTTTTAGGAACTTAGTTGGCTAATGGAGCCATTAAAACTGTCATAATAGATTACACCAAATAACTTGGGTTATTTAGACAACCCTAGACCGGATATATTCTTCCAATTGAAGGCATGTCAAATTTTCCCATCAACAAATGGCATTAGAAGGAGGGTCTGAATTCAATTGATGGCACTGGAGGCCGCAAGACTCCTCCCCCACACACCCGCTCCCCTTTCATAATGTGTAGTCACTTAGACAACAACGTTACACTTGAAACAACAACTACCTCAAACGATAATCATGAGATTCATGTTGAACCAGTAACACCATCTCCTCAAGGGGTCAATGTCCAAGAAATTGTTCGTCAGTAACTCATAAGGACACATCGTGCCTTGGCCCATATCAAACAACCTCGAAGGCCACTTAATCAACCCTTAGATTTCTCGGATATCCGAGAACAACTTGAAGGCACTAGTCTACTCTCAAATCCATTAGGAGATAATACCACTGATCCTACTGAAACACCTACTCTTGAAGCCAGAGGGTCTAGTATCCCACCTTCCCCACCTGGTTCATATCCATCCTCTTAAGGAGGAGAGTCATCTAAAGAACGTTGTTCCTCGTCTGAATCATCTCAGCCTTCGACGCCACTAACACCCATGGAAAACCAAAACAATCCTACTAGACCTTGGCTTGATCAATATGTCATAGTAGTACCTGGACCACAACATCCACTGTCGAAACACACGGAGAAATGGTTGCCTAAATTTGATCCATATTCTAAACAATATTCTGAGGATGATATAAAAAAAATTATGTTGGCCATTAGACTCCAAAATGTAGAACACGAAGATGTAGTATGCAGACTCTTTCCTTATACTTTTGAGGGCAATGCCTCCACATGGTATTTTTCTCAACAACCCCAGACCATCGTCTCTTGGGACAAGTTTGAAACATGTTTCTTAGAGAATTTTGGAGATGATAAATCTCTTGAAGTACTGGTTATGGAGCTCTCTAGTTTAAAAATGAATCCTAAGGAAAAAGTAAAATATTTTAACCAGAGATTTCTCACTTTAAAAAATAAAATTCTCGCAGATTCAATGCCTATAGAAAGTCTAATCGTCACATATTACACCAAAGCCTTGGCATAATAATATCTCCATATGGGTCAAAAGGTCTAAAAATAACACTTTGTTAGGATCCTTTGAGGAGGCAATTCAGATTGAAAAGGATATATTAAGATTAAAAGATAATCTCAGTAGTGAAGTTGAAACAACTTCATCCTCTAGAAAGAAAATAGAAATCCTTTCTAGGCGTCCTTAGGCTAAAAATCAACCAGAAACTTTAGACTTAGAAATCTTGCAAAAGGCTTTCCAAAAACCATCAAATCAAGTCGTAGAATTGAAGATATCGGATGAGGAGGCATCCTCAAGCAAACAATGTTTTAAAACTCCTTTTAGAAAACCTTTTCCTCCCAACCAGCCAAACCAGACCACTGAAGGTCTTAATTTCGAAAGATTGTAGTATGCTTTGCAAACCATTCTAGAAGCACATGATAATTCTACTTCTACCCCTTCTGAAAATTCTAAAGACGTAGTTGAGGAAGAAGTAGCATAAGAAGATGAATCATCCCCCAATATCTTCAGACCCTTCTCTAACAGTATTTTCCAAGAAAATTTTGAAACTATCCACCCTTATAACACAAGAAGAAAAACACAGAAAAAATCTTCTTCTGAAGTAAGTAATAATGTATTACCGAAAAAGTAAAAGCAAGTTGAAATAAAATAAATTTTAGCAGCCCCAGTTTTAGAATATGATTTAATTGCAGATCTAAAAAAACTAAGGGATAATATTTATGTTTTCGAGCTTTTGAAATTTCCTCTTACTTTGCAGAAAATGCTTCAAAGTATCATAGAAAACAGTAAGAACAATGATCCTAGCAGCAAGAAAACTTCATAAATTGGTTCTAAAAAAGCCAAAAAGATCCCAACTAAAACGACATCTGAACCTCCAGATAAAATGGATTTAGCTGAAAAAACTGTATCAAATGTAGATAAAACTGTTTCAGGGACAGAGACAAAAAATCAGCATAATTTTGATGTTAATGCTCGAAAAAATGTCCCACCTTTCTTACTAACCTTTGAAATTTTTAATTGGAATGTACATAATTTCATGGTCGATTCTGGCGCATCATCAAATGTGATTCCTTTATCTGTTTGCCAAAAATTTAACACAGAATTTCAACCTTCTAATCTCAAAATCATTCATCTTGATCAGATGAACGTTAAGGTAATTGATGAACTTAAGAATGTTCTGGTTAGGTTATCTTCTAATCCTAAGGTTCACCAAATTATTGACATCATTGTTGTTGATATCCCTGAAGTATGTGGTTTGTTTTTAAGCAGGGACTAGTCCAAATAGCGACATGGTTACTTTGCCACAAATTAGTCTCATTTGTGGCTCTCGGAAAATGGACAACCCAATAAAATTAGGATAAGTCATGAACACTATCTCAAGCATACCGTGATAGATCTAAATGATGCAAACAAACCTTTTACTGCATCTACTAATTCATTTGAAATGCAGGGAATGAATACCTTCTTTGGTAACTTCATGACCGAAATTTCTCCTATCACTAATCTAGGGAAACAATTAAAAGTTATGACCTATACTTAGTCATCATCTTTGCCAAGTGTGCCAAACACTGCTGATGAAGTTCAGATTTGGTTATTGTACTTTGACGAATCCAAATCCAGAGAAGGAGCTAGTGGAGGATGTGTACTCATTGATCCCGTAGGTAATAAGACTTTCATCGCCTGTCGATTAGAGTTCAAGTGCACTAATAACATCGTCGAATACGAAGCTCTTCTACAAGGGCTTAAGAAAGCCTTGGATATGTGTTGATTAAGGTTGGTTGTCATTGATGTCAACCTTTGAAGAAAGCCCCGTAGCACAAAGGTTTGGGTAATGGACCCAATATTGTTTGATGTAAATATGACTCATTATTTTTTTGTCATGGTTTATAAGAAGTAAATATGGATGAACTCCAAATTGGTCCCCTTATGGTGAAATCCCTCACGGGAAGACACTTTGTGGAGTAAGAGAACCCATGCTTAATTGTGGAATAATGAGATGACAGAAAGTGAATTTTTCAGGGAAACTATCCTAGATGGATAGTTCTTGTCATGTCATTTCTGGTGGTATGTGTAACTTCACATAATTCCTCACGGTTAGAGAGTTATGGACATGAGAAGTTGGAGACCCCAAGTTTGGGTAATGGACCCAAGTTTGTTTGATGGGTAACGGTAAGAGTTATGATATATTTTCAGATAATACTATTCTATATGGATGGTACACATCATTCCATTTCTGGTGGTATGTAGAACGTCACATAACTCCTCACGGTTTGAGAGTTATGGCCTTACGAAGTTGGAGGACCCTCATATGTCATCTAGAAGCCCCAAAAGATCAAAGTAGTCAAAGTGGTTTAAGAGATTTTAAAAGGTAAATAATAAAGTGAAGTGATGAGTTTATTATAATTCAAGTGAATACAAAATAAATTATTTCAATAATAAATTTAATGGAGAAATTAGAAGTGGACCCAACCCTAAAATAAGGAAAGTGGGCCAAGTGACGTAGAAGATGTTTTTAAAAAAGCTACTTGGAGAGTATAAATAAGAGGCAAGGCTCTCTCATTTGAATAAAACTTGAGAATATTGAATATCTATATGTTTCTACGGTAACCAAGGATATCTAAACCATAATTCTGAGTGAAGGTGAAAAGAAGGCCGAAATGCAAGGAAGGATAAATTCTTTTGATGGTGCTTTCTAAGGTATGTTATTTACAGGTCATCTCACCATTTTCACTATGAATTTTTTTCTATACTCATTTAGACCATGAAATTTCTATGCAAGTGATAAAACATATCCAAGTATGTGTGGTAAAAAATCAGCTTGTGGGTCGTTGTATTTTTGGAGTTACACTCTGTGGAAAATAGGGTTTGTGGCCAGTCCTGAAACTAGTCAAAATCACGTGTTTCGGGTAAAAATGTCATAACTTCTTCATAAAAGTTCCAAAATCAGTGAGACAAAAATTTTTGGCTAGGGTACATTCTTTAGTATTCTTTGTAATAGTTTCAAATCAATGCATCAAATATTTTGTGCGGGGCATGCTCTACAATGTCGCTCTCTAGAATAAGCCAGAATTCAGCAAGGTATGCCATTTTTTCTATAACTCCTTTTCTGAGAGGTTCCAATTAGTGAAACTTGGAGGAATTGCATAAACCACACTGAATAACATTGTATATCCATTTTGTATCTTTATACATTATAGGTTCAAAGTTATGATTACTTCAAGTTAGGGTTGTTGAGTAATCCAAAACTAGGCATGTGAGACTAAAGAAAAGTTTGATGAAAATGCTAGTCTCTTGTTTTTAAAGTCAAGGAAGGTTTGCAGGAATATGATCATATACACTAGTTCTATTACAGAGCTACAAATCAGATTTATATGATGAAATTGATGAGAGCTTTTGGTTGTGGTACATGTTGAGTGCATGGTTGAGACAAGTAGTTGATGAGTTGGCGCACATACATGAGGTGCATAGTTGATGATGTTGGTACATATTGATGAGTCATAGTTGATGAGTAGTTTGACACATGATTTCTACATACTTGTTTACATGGTTGGATGCACTTTTTTATGGTATAGGTTGATTACAGGTTGGTGCGTGGTTGATGCACTTGTTTATAGTATAGGTTGATTACAAGTTGAGGCACAGGTTGATGCATGGTTGATGCATGGTTCAGATATATTGGTATAGGTTTACAATGGTATATCTCACAATGATAGTGTGACAGTGGTTCCATCATTCTACTTCTACTTCAGGGTGGCAGGACAGGGCAAGGACAGGTGGTTGTAGCCACCTTCCGGTTGTAGCCAGAAAACATTGGGGGTTGTAGCCTCCTTCTGGTTGTAGACAGAGAATTGGGGAGTTGGAGCTTCCCTCAAGTTGTAGCCTAAGAAACTAGGGGATTGGAGACTCCTTCTAGTTGCAGCTGGAAAACAAAGGAAGTTGGTGCTTCCAATGAATGTAATTCTTCAAGACATATAAGAAAAAACATTCTGTGGTTTTCTCCCGATTTGGGTTTCCACGTAAAACACTAGTGTACTGTGTATGTGTGTGATTGTTTATTTCTTAGTGCTCATTATTGGATAACAATTCTACAATGATATAACATTTGAGGAAAAAGGATTATAATTATGCTATTACTGATTCACCCTGCCTCTCAGTAGTCCAACAATTGGTATCAAAACAGGTTCCTTCAGAAATCAGATTAACCACTAAAAGGTAGATCATGGAGAGTACCAACTCGTATAAAAATGGAATACCACAGTTTGATGGACAGAAGTATGCTTTTTGGAGCATAAGGATGAAGACATATATACATGCACAGGGATTTCAAGTTTGGAAATTAATTGTAGATGGATAAACAACACTAGCAGTTCCACCAACAAATGACAAAGTAGTGAAACTCGGTGAGAATAATTCCAAAGCCATAAATGCACTTTTGAATGGTCTCAGTGATACGATATTCACCAAAGTTGCACATTGTAAATCTGCTAAAGAGATTTGGGACAAGCTTCAAAATATTTATGAAGGAGA
>ML795337.1:257354-275056 GCA_009831015.1 Picea engelmannii
TTTTAAAAGGTAAATAATAAAGTGAAGTGATGAGTGTATTATAATTCAAGTGAATACAAAATAAATTATTTCAATAATAAATTTAATGGAGAAATTATAAGTGGACCCAACCCTAATGTAAGGAAAGTGGGCCAAGTGACCTAGAAGATGTTTTTAAGGAAGCTACTTAAAGAGTGTAAATAAGAGGCAAGGCTCTCTCATTTGAATCACACTCGAGAATATTGAATATATATATGTGTCTGAGGTAACCAAGGATATCTAAACTAGAATTCTAAGTGAAGGTGAAGAAAATAAGGCCGAAATGCAAGGAAGGATAATTTCTTTTGATGGTGCTTTCTAAGGTATGTTATTTACAGGTCATCTCACTGTTTTCGCTATAACTTTTTTTCTATAATGATTCAGACTATGAAATTGTTATGAAAGTGAAAACAAATATCCAAGTATGTTATTTGGGTCGTTGTAGTTTTGGAGTTACACTCCGTGGAAAATAGGGTTTGTGGCTAGTCCTGAAAATAGTCAAAATCAGGTATTTCGGGTAAAAATGTCATAAATTCTTCCTAACAGATCCAAATTTAGTGAGACAAATTTTTTTGGTTAGGGTAAAGTCTGTAGTATTCTATGTAAAATTTTCATATCAATTCATCGAATATTTTTTGCGGGGCATGCTCTACAAGGTCGCTCTCTAGAATAAGCCAGAATTCAGCAAGGTATGCCACTTTTGCTATAACTCCATTTCTGAGAAGTTCCAAGTAGTGAAACTTGGAGGAATCGAATTAAACACATTGAATAACATTGTTTATCAGTTTCAGATCTTTATACATTACATGTTGGAAGTTATGATTACTTCAAGTTAGGGTTGTTGACTAATCCAAAACTAGGCATGTGAGACTAAAGAAAAGTTTGATGAAAATAATAGTCTCTTGCTTTTAAAATCAAGGAAGGTTTGTAGGAATGTGATCATATACATCAATTCTACTACATATCTACAAATCATATTTGGATGATGAAATTGATGAGGGATTTTGGTTGTGGTACATGTTAAGTACATGGTTGAGACAAGTAGTTGATGTGTTGGCGCACATATATGAGGTGTATAGTTGATGATGTTGGTACATATTGATGAGTCATAGTTTATGAGTAGTTGACACATGATTGGTACATACTTGGTACATGGTTGGACGCACTTGTTTATGGTACAGTTTGATTACAGTTTGGTGCATGGTTGATGCACTTGTTTATGGTACAGGTTGATTACAGGTTGAGGTATAGGTTGATGCATGGTTTAGATTTATTGTTATAGGTTTACAACAATATATCTCACAGTGATAGTGTTACAGTGGTTCCGTCATTCTACTTCTGATCACATACCCACTACGGCATAATAAATTTTTTTCTTTTTCTCAAGGGATAGAATCCCCGAATTCCTACGGGGGCCTAGTGCAGGCTAGATCTTCCCTTATCCACCTCCATGTGATCGTTGGTTATGACCATAGGCCAAAGCAAGAGGAACCTTTCACATTTCGCGACTCAGCAATGCAAGAGAGTCAATTCTTTCGACTCTTCAAACCCCGAAATGCCGAAATGTCGAACCTTGAAAGGGTTGACGAGTGACAAGCTCCCCACTTGGGTCTTATCCATGTGACCCTGTTCTGTGACCACACACTTAATCGATAAAGCACTTACCATATTTTCGCGATTCAGGGAATCACGATGCAATGTCTCTTCCTCTCCCTTTCAAATCCCTGAAACTCTGAAATCTTTGAAGTTCCCCTCTAAAGGGAGGTCAACGGCTGTAAGCCTCCCCTGATCCGATGGTTTGGATCCTTTCAAGATTTCATGGATCAAGAGTTCTGACTCTCTTACTCTTTATAACCCTCGTAGCTGAAATATCGAAATATCTCTATTGAGGGATCAACGGTCCATGTCCCTCTTGAACCAATGGCTACGATCCAACTGGATTGACGACCCACATCCTTTCGGGGTTTCAGAATTCACGATTTTGTGATTTCGTTACAAACAATTTCACACACCCACTCCAACAATACGTCGCGTTTCATGACTTTGGGAGTTTCAATGCAAAGCGCCCTGGTTCCTTGTCCTCAGAACTTCCAAAATCCCAAACCCCAGTATGCCGAAACCTGTCCTTGTTCCATGACCTGGCACTACTGCTCCAAACGCTTTCAGGATTTCTCATTTCAGGAATTCACGAATCATGTTGCTCCAATTCCTCATCCTCTCGTACTCCTGGTATCCGAAGTGCCAAATCCTAAAATTCTGGTCCTCCTTCTCCTGAGCGAGATCAATCGCTCAAAGCCTCTCCTGATCCAACGGCTCAGATCCTTTCAGGGTTTTATGGGTCAAGAGCTCAAAACTCTTACCTCTTGATTTCCTGGTAACCAAATTACTGAAATCTCTTTTCGAGGATTTCCCTGAAACCTCAACCACGTGCACCTTTCGAGACTTCAAGATTTGCGATTTCGTGAATCCGCCTCGACCAAACTCTTGGTCCTTCAACCTCCTAGTATCTGAAACCCCGATGTGTTCGGATCTCTTCCACGTGTCCTCTTAAATGGATGGTCCTGATCTTTTCGGGTCTTTGATGAGTCCTCACCTTTGCGTATGCAAGGGTTAAACCTCGTGCAGCTTCTCCTGGATCCGATGGCTATCGACTATCCACGCAAGATCTGATGATAGTTGTATATCCTCTCTGAGCTCACACTTTCTTCCCGATTTCGAAAGATTTCGACGATTTAAAGGTCTTAGCCTTCGATCTTCTACTGCAAGTCAACTATTGGGTCTCGCCAACACTTTATGAAAAGTGTTGTCCCTCCTGAGTTTTCTCAGCTATGAAGGAATTAAGATCTTTGTGCTCTTGCTCCTAGTCTTGACTCTTAGAAGAGTCTTCATCGCACCCCTTGCACACATTCGTCAAGCCTAGAACTTGGGTGATTCTCGACCTCTACTTGCCTCGTAGGGAGCCAGTGCATAACTACACTACCTCTCCTGAGCTTAACAGAATTCATCCTCCAAGGGACTCTAGACAACTACGAAGGTTGGAATGTGTACATGAGACTATGCCTAAGGTCAACGATCTCACAGTTAGTGGCTCCAACTCAAGAAGCCATAGGACACAAGAATTTGCAAGTACCAATCAAGTCCTATCCATATAATCTCTTACTGGCATAAATATACAACCAAGCAGTAAGGAAACAGACATAGTATATCCATTCAGAAATCAAGAACAATTCCTTAAACATACCTAGTATAACCAAATTCATGCCTAGTTATCACTAAATTACACAAAGTAAGAAATCACTTATCTATTACAGGTTGCTGCCAACCAATTGACCGTGGGTGTTCGTCCTTCCACCCGACCATAGGCTCAGAGGCATTCATTCTTAGCACTCTGGCCACCCCCATGCCAAGCCATGATATCACCAGGGAGTTCTCGCAGTTCTCAAGGGTTCTCTCTCTATTTCAGCTTCTGTTCAGGTCTTTTTTTTCTGCAACTCGGAGCTTTCTCACTCGTTTGTGGCCTCGTCAAGGTTTCTCAGATTCTCTTCAGCATCAAGCTCATGGCCTTCAGTTCTTGACTCGCTGGAGAGATCTGCACATCTCCCCTACGAGCTTACGCTCTTCTTCTCCCCGTCTCTTCTCTTGTCTCCTCTCCCATGTGTGTGTGTCCCTTTTACCTTGGGAGGTTTTGCCGACCTATCCTGTTCCTTCTGTCAGAAGGAAGATCAGGTCTGCAGGTCCCTGTGGTACTTCAAACTGACAACCCACGTTTCCATTCATGGGGGTGGTTGGTGATTCAACCACCGGTCCTTTCTTCATTGAGTGATTTTCTTTCCTTGCGATTCAAAGGAGATTTTTCATCCTTATCAAGGGTGATTTTGGGGTTATTTTATATATGAACCCTCTCTTATAGTTTTCACATTATTCCTCTAGTGATATCGTGGCCAGTACTTTCAAGGCTTCACCCCCATAGTCAGTTATTGGCAACTCAAACAATAATACATTTACATTTTCCTCATGCATTAGCATGGAAATTCCTAATTTATGATTAATTACAAATTGGGGGAAACATAGTGTTACAATTCCCTCCCCCTTAAAGGAACACCATCCTCGGTGTTCTTTCTCAAAACCACTTGTCATGCCTTTCTTATTCAACCACTTCAGAAGTGTTGACCTTCATCCTCAGTCAGGTCCTCTTTTAGTATCTTAGTCTTCATTACCTACCTTCAATAATTCTTGGACAACAAGCACATTAATCACTATTTTGTGTGAAAACATCTTACTGTTGTTCAAAATTCAAAAGGAAAATTTCATAATCTAGCATAGTACTTATCTGTGTAGATTGTGGATCTGTGTCCACATGGTTGTTTTGTTATCCTATCTCATCGCTTTCCTTGACATACCCATTGGGTGCATGATTCCAATTCAATAGCTCACAAGAGATATCATGGTTTCATCTTCCTTGCAGTCACTCACCCTCCAGGCCCAGGCTCAGGCATCCCCTTCACTGCTATACAGTCCTTCGGGCGATCCATCTTTCCCTACCAAGGTTTTATCACACAGGAATAATTTCAGAAACTCTATAAAGACTTAAAGTTGAGGCATCCCTCAGACTTACTCTGTCGAGGCGTCCCTCTGGCTTGCGTTACCTCAACACAATGTATGTCCAGTGATCATGACTTATCACTGGGTTCTCATGGCTCAACAGTAGCCATGTTCATCATTTTTCAGCTGTGATAGCCTTCATCTGTCCTTTCAGGACACATGTTTTCTTCTCACCTGTATCACAGGTACACAAGGTTCATGAGACATCATTATGAATTCTAACTTTCAGAATTCTATTGCAAATCTGTCACCTACAAATTTCCTATTCCACAATTTGTTTTCATATTTGTTTCGCTCAAGAACCAGATTCATAATTATGGGACTTTCCTTCCCATAACATTTTATCTCAGCAGAAAATCGGTCTTCCTTATGGGCTTACAACATTGCCATATCCAAGACTCCTTCTTCCTGCAATCATTCCTCAGCTAATCAAATTGTTAGTTCTCATGCACATACATTTTATTGCACCTTTACAACATCGCCACAACAATTTCAGAATGGTGCCTACTAACAATCAAATTCACTTTCTCAAAATGAAATACCATTCCTTGCAGTTTGGGTCAGCAGGAAATTGGTCTTTCCTATAGGCTTACCTTACTGCCATATCCAAGACCCTCTGCTTCCTGCAATTCATTCTTCAATCAGCCAAACAAATTGTTAGATTTTCCATGTATATATATATATATATGTATATTTTTTTTTTTATTTTTTTTTTCAAAACGTAATTTAACATTTCAAAGGGTTTTAACAAATGTGCCACTACTCATGGCCACATTCATACCCAATGCACTCTTGCATTTTTATTCAAGTTCTCCACACTTTATGACCAGTTCTTGGCCATGGGGTCTTGGAATTTAACCAACCTTTTCCTCATATGGTTTATTCATTTTTCTTTCATTCTTATAGTATGACCATACTGCCTGCTATAGGTTGATCACGATCCCAAATCAGTACACAAACTCAAAAGTTTCACATGAATGCCTTTACGCATTCCTTGATTGTCCATGAATTCATGACATATCAGTTCATGAATTCTTCCAAGGGTTACAAACAATGTTTACTACCAAAGGTTCATACCTCCATCATTCGGGTTCTCCTTCCTGAGTCATACCTTACTTGGGTATCCAAGGCATACCACTACAGTTCAAAATTCATGCATAACACTAAGACAATAAAAATTTTCAGAAGGGGTTCCTACCAAATCCCTTCATACCTTGTGCCACACAGGCACGAATATCTGTATACTGGTTCTTGGCTGCTAGCACCCTCTTTCTTATTTTTACCTCATCACTAGTGCTTTATTGGGGATTTTACAGCCCCTTCAACAATCTTTCACTCGCAGCCTTCTCCTAGTCATTCTCTGTTTGAGGTTGCCCATCATTGGCAATTATCTTCCTCAATAGCTCCAATTTATTTCTATACACAACATGCATCATTATAGACACAATTACATTAGTCATAATATTAAACCTAATACATGTATCATAACATTCGAATTCATAAACATTCTTAAATGTTTCCATAAGTGCAACACAACAGTTCTCAATTGTTTTTACAGTATTACAACCATCATTACTATGGTGTCAAAACATTTTCGTTCATCAATGTACTAGCTTTCTCATTCCATAGAAAACATAATGCACAACAAGGAAAGAAATGAGGGCTCTCCCTTTCTTCAAATTCTTTCTACATCGCCTGGGGCTGTTCAGCCCAGTTGAGTTATCTCTAAGGTATTACTATCTTTTCTTAATCATAGCTTCAACCAAGCCTTATCAATTAAACGTACTCATTTATTAATTTAATCATACTCAGGGGGTTTACTTGCCTCTTACCAACTATACTGGTTTCCGTAATTGCTCTTTTTATGAGCAGCATTGGTTAGGCCTCACCCTAACCATTTTTGGGATAATACAACATGATTTAATAACAATTTTTTCTCATAATGAATCATGAACATGTGCATCCTATACACTTCCATTTAGTTATCAGAATGGTCCATATTTAGTTGTTAGTCTTCTATTAATTACATGATTCTTTCAAAATGTAATCCATGATTCTTATATATATATATATATATATATGGGCAGGCCTTGCAGCCCATTGTCCAACCTTCAACAATTATTAGGATTGTGACTCTGTCCTTCTGACAAAGTCCTTACACAATTCCTCCACCGGGAACTCCTTCGGCATGCAACTTCCTTGTTGCATATCCATCACTATTTGTGATGGCCTTAGCCTTGAGTTAGTTTTAGATTTTTACTAAATATTCCCCTTAAGGAATATAAACATGCTTCTTTACTGTTAAGATCAATCAATTCAGATTCATTCTCCTTAAGGAATATAATCATGCATTTTTTACTCTTGTTATGACAAGAGAGCATCTTTTCTCATTTAACCTTTCATCTAATTATATTGGTACTTCCTGAGGAAATGGAATACATTCCCCTCAAGATATTATTTGGAACAAAACTTTCATGACTCCCCAGAATGGATTCAGCTATGCCTCCATAGTATTCATTCATCTGGACAAGAGCAACACTTGCTTCACGTTTCACTCATCAGGGCAATCATATCGGGCCTCTAGTATACTTATACTCTTACATCATACATGTGCATTACTTGCATGTTTAATATCATTCATACCTTACTGGTATTAATATCAGGCTTCCTATTATGAATCTTCACACTGCATTCAATTCATGCTTATTCATCATACTAGCTCACGCCTTCTCCTCATGCGACCACCAGCAGTGACCACGATCCTAACTAAAAGGCGCTTTGCATTTCGCGATTTCAGGATTCCTGTTGCAAGGAAATCTTGATCTTTGATCCCCGAAATCCAAAAACCTGAAAGACTAAATCTAATATTTTCTCAGCTCTTTTATTCACATGCCCCTTTACTCGAAACCTGGGGTCGACTCCCAGACATGCGTCGAGATCCCGTGTTTTGGCGAATCCGCAGACAATGCTCCATCGTTTCCCAAAAGTTTTGATCCATGAAGGTCCAGCAACCTGGATCCCATGGTCCAAATCTCTTTGGAAATCAACGATCCTGACCAAATCCCGACCTTCCACCTTTTGGGATTATGGCGGAGTCTTCACCCCTTAACTCCCGATTTCGAATCCCCGAAATGTGTATGCGTCAGATCAACGATCCACTGTCTATCTCGATCCAATGGCTCAGGTTGGATGTCAGGATTTCGTGACATGTGAGTCCTCAAAACTTTGCTCATTGACTTCTAAACCTCCAACTCTCGAAGATCCAATTACACCAGATCTACAGTTCAATTCATCCGCTAAGCAATGACCTTGATTGAATCGGTGATTTACCTGGAGTGACTTTGGAAAGTCTATGCTTCTATTTTCCTAATAAATGAAACCTCGAAGCTCTAGATCAATGGATCTCATTGATTCCAATCTAATGGATACTATTCCTCCTAATCGTGTGAGTGATGAGAGGTTATCAGCCTTATCTTCTCTGTTGATCAACTAGATCTAACGGTTCACAGAATTTTGGTATTCCTCCCGCCAAGAATTCCACCGTCCGTTCAGACTCTCGATACCCGAAATATTGAAATTTCAGATCAAATCAACGATCACCAACGAATCTCCAACCAACGTTTGTGATTATGTCGCGATTTCGCGTTTCATGACTTTGAGACTTCTATTATGGAGAACCTCGAATCCTTCGATCCCCAAAATTGTGAAATTTTAGAGTTCTCAATCTGAAGGTTCTGGTTATTTTGCGGTTTGATAGCTCAGGTCTCGTCGGGTTTTCTTGTATCAGGATTTCGCGATTTCACATGTCGCAAAGTCAAAAGACCTTTCACATCCATTCTCCCGATCCCCAAAATTGCGAAATTATCTCTAGACGATCAATGGTCTAGATTGATCAACGACTATGATCTTTTCACAAATTTCTCATTGCTTCTTCCAAGCCCTTTGGTTTTGCGAAATTCTGGTATCTCCTCACAACTAAAAAGTGTGCTACTTCTCCGAGATCGAACAACTCGAAACATTTTGGTTCTTTCTGAATGGATCTTGACTCTCGATCCTATCCAATCTTCAAAATTATTTTCTGAAAGATTTCTCCCTCTCAATCCTCCATACTTGTTCTTTCTTCGAACTTCATTTTTCTGCGCTTCACCTTTGAACGCTTCAACTCTTTGAAAATTAGAAACTTTTTCTAAGTGTTTCCTCTTAAGAATTAAAGCCACTACTCCTCCTGGTATACTCTACACTCAACCTCCAGAGTTTTCAAACTTTAACACAAGCTTGATTCTATACGCATGTTCGGCGTACCAAATTTCCCCGCTATCTCTTCTGAGCTTTTAAGTTACTTACAGGACTAATCTCATAGTCATAACTCATACGGATGTTACCCTCTCCATATGGTAACAACCAACAAGGGTCACTCTTGGGAATTAGCAATAGTCCCAAAGGAATCCTCTTAATCTTTTTGTCGATCTTAACCATTATAGGTCAGGTAATCTGACCCTACATATTTTCATCAATCCTCTCAACCGTGAGGAGTTATATGCTCAGGGTTTAGTCTTTTAATAATGTAGTAATTTATAACTTTCTAAGGGCCCTACCAACCCTTACCATATTTCCCAAATCATGAAGGAGTTCTTCATTTAGATCTTAATTCTTGCCTAACCAGCCATCTCAATTGCAAGAGACTCTACCTGCTTTAGTAGGTAGCCATCATCACACTATAACAGAAAAACTCAATTCTTGTCCCTTGTCTGGCTCGTGCAACTTCATAGAACAATTTATTCTACCTCTGTTATTCACACTCAGGTCTTATCAGTAATACTGATCAGTGCATTCCTAATCCTATAAGAGTAGTTACCATATTAACAGAGGGGTTAAAGAAATTCTCAATTTACAGTTTCATTCTACAATCCTTCTCCTTAAAGGGGAAATGTAGATAACAACATCTCCTTACGTGGCTCGTACATGAGCCCAAGCAGGCCAAGTGTTGTAACCATGCTCTGATACCAATTTTTCACATACCCACTATGGCATAATAATTTTTTCTCTTTTCCTCAAGGGATAGAATCCCTAAATTCCTAAGAGGGCCTAGTGCAGGCTAGCTCTTCCCTTATCCAACTCCATGTGATCATTAGTTATGACCACATTCCAAGCCAAGAGGCTCCTTTCGCATTTCGCGACTCAGCGATGCAAGAGAGTCAAGTCTTTCGACTCTTCAAACCTCGAAATGCCGAAATGTCGAACCCCGAAAGGGTTGGTGAGTGACAAGCTCCCCGCTTGGGTTTTTTCCACGTGACCCTGTTCCATGACCATGCGCTTAATTGACAAAGAACTTACTGGATTTTTTCGATTTAGGGAATCGTGATGCAATGTCTCTTCCTCTCCCTTTCAAATCCATGAAACTCCGAAATCTCTGAAGTTCCCCTCTAAAGGGATATCAACGGCTGTAAACCTCCCCTGATCCAATGGTTTGGATCCTTTCGAGATTTCATGGATAAAGAGTCCCGACTCTCTTACTCTTTATAACCCCAGTAGACGAAATACCGAAATATCTCTGCTGAGGGATCAACGATCCATGTCCCTCTTGAACCAATGACTACGATCCAACCGGATCGACGGCCCACATCCTTTCAGGGTTTCAGAATTCACGATTTCATGATTCTGTTACAAACAATACTTATCCACAATTTCACACACCCACTCCAACAATATGATGCATTTCACGACTTTGGGAGTTTCAATGCAAAGCGCCCCAGTTCCTTGTCCTCGAAACTTTCGAAATCCTGAACCCCGGTATGTTGAAACTTGTTCCTGTTCCATGACCTGACACTACTCCTCCAAATGCTTTCGGGATTTCTCATTTCGGGACTTCACAAATCCTGTTGCTCCAATTCCTTGTCCTCTCATACTCCCGGTATCTGAAGTTCTGAAGTGTTGAATCCCAAAATTCTGGTCCTCCTTCTCCTGAGCGAGATCAATGGCTCAAAGCCTCTCCTGATCCAACGACTCATATCCTTTAGAGGTTTTATGGGTCAAGAGTTTAGAACTCTTACCTCTTGTTTTCCAAGTAACCAAATTACCAAAATATCCTTTCGGGGACTTCCCCAAAACCTCAATTGCGTGCACCTTTTGGGACTTTGGGATTTGCGATTTCACGAATCCGTTGCGACCAAACTCTTGGTCCTTCAACCTCCCAGTATCTGAAACCCCGATGTGTTCGGATCTCTGCCACATGTCCTCTTAAATGGATGGTCCTAATCTTTTCGGGACTTTGACGATTCCTCACCTTTGCGTATGTGATGGTTAAACCTCGTGCAACTTCTCCTGGATCCGATGTCTATTGGCTATCCATGCAAGATCTAACGATAGTTGTAGCTCTTCCCTGAGGTCACGCTTTCTTCCTGATTTTAAAATATTTTGATGCTTCAAAGGTATCATCCTTCGATCTTCTTCTACAAGCTGGCTATTGGGTCTCACCGACACTTTATGAAAAGTGTTGTCCCTCCTGAGCTTTCTCAGCTATGAAGGAATTAAGAGCTTTGCGCTCTTTCTCCTAGGCTTGACTCTTAGAAGAGTCTTCCGCGCACCCCTTGCACACATTCGCCAAGTCTAGGACTTGGGTGAGTCTCGACCTCTACTTTCCTCATAGGGAGCCAATGCATAACTACACTACCTCTCCTGAGCTTAACAGAATTTGTCCTCCAAGGGACTCTAGACAACTAGGAAGGCTGGAATGTGTACATGAGACTATGCCTAAGGTCGACAATCTCACAGTTAGTGGCTCCAACTCAAGCAGCCCCAGGACACAAGCATTTATGAGTACCAATCATGTCCTATCCATATAATCTCTTACTAACCTAAATATACAACCAAGCAGTAAGGAAAGGGACACAATATATCCATTCAGAAATCAAGCACAATTCCTGAAACATACCCAGTATAACCAAATTCATGCCCAGTTACCACTAAATTACACAGAGTAAAAAATCACTTATCTATTACAGGTTGCCGCCAACCAACTGACCGTGGGTGTTCATCCTTCCACCTGACCATAGGCTTAGAGGCATTCATTCTTAGCACTCTGGCCACCCCCGTGCCAAGCCATGATATCACCAGGGAGTTGTCACAGTTCTCGAGGGTTCTCTCTCTATTTCAGCTTCTATTCAGGTCCTGTTTTTCTGCAACTCAGATATTTCTCACTCGGTTGTGGCCTCGGTGAGGTTTCTCAGATGCTCTTCGACATCAAGCTCATATCCTTTAGTTCGTGACTCGCTGGAGAGATCTGCGCATCTCCCCTGTGATATTACGCTCTTCTTCTCCCCGTCTCTTCTTGTGTCTCCTCTCCCCTATGTGTGTCCCTCTTACCTTGGGAGGTTTTGCCGACCTATCCTATTCCTTCTGTCAAAAGGAAGCTTAGGTCTGCATGTCCCTATGGTACTTCGAACCGAAATCCCATGTTTCCATTCATGGGATTGGTTGGTGATTCAACCACCAATCCTTTCTTCATTAACTGATTTTCTTTCCTTGGGATTCGAAGGAGGTTTTTCATCCTTATCAAGGGATATTTTAGAGTTATTTGATATATGAACCCTCTCTTATAGTTTTCACATTCTTCCTCTAGTGATGTCATGGCTAGTACTTTCAAGGCTTCACCTCCATAGTCAGTTATTGGCAACTCAAACAATAATACATTTACATTTTCCTCATGCATTAGCATGGAAATTCCTATTTTATGATTAATTACAAATTGGGGAAAACAGGGTGTTACACTTCTACTTCAGGGTGGTAGGATGGGGCAAGGATAGGTGGTTGTAGCCACCTTTCGGTTGTAGTCGGAGAACATCGGGGGTTGTAGCCTCCTTCTGGTTGTAGCCAGAGAATTGGCGAGTTGGAGCTTCCCTCAGGTTGTAGCCTAAGAAACTAGGGGGTTGGAGCCTCCTTACAGTTGTAGCTGGAAAACAAAGGAAGTTGGTTCTTCCAACGAATGTAATTCTTCAAGACATATAAGAAAAAAAATTCCGTGGTTTTCTCCCGATTTGGGTTTCCACGTAAAACACCGGTGTACTAAGTATGTGTGTGATTTTTTATTTCTTACTTCTCATTATTGGATAATAATTCTACATTGATATAACATTTGAAGAAAAAGGATTATAATTATGCTATTACTGATTCACCCCCCCTCTCAGTAATCCAACAATATGGACATAATAAATTTAATGGTATTCAGTGATTCAAAAATCGTGGTCAGGAAGGTAAGAAATTCCATACATTGCTTATCACCACATCTGAAAAGTTACCAAACTGAGGTATGGAGTTTAATGCAAAAAATTTCATCATTTAATATAAATTCCATTCCTAGGCTAAATAATTCGGAGGTTGATTTATTGGCTAATGTCGTTTATAAACTATTACCCGCAGAAGGTCTTTCTCCTTATGCATTTTCGATTGAATTTTTGTTCAGACCATCGATCCAGGATAACATTACCAATTGGAGAGTGTTCGACGATGATTGACAAATCATAAACTTCTTGCATATGGAGGACACCTTCCAAGGTGTAGTCATTGATGAAGGCACTCAGGATGAAAACCTGCGCAAGTTCATGGTAATGTTAGATCCTAGATCTCCTGAATTGACGTCTGATTTGGTAAACTCTATTCCTAGATCCGTTGTAATACTAGAGAGGTTTTATGAATTTCATGATAAATTTAGAGGGTCAGTTAATTGTAAAATGAACAATTATTCTTTGAATTATGAGATGATAAATATAGGGACTAAGGAAAATCCCCAAAATATTAATTTGGGAATGAGATGCTCTGAGCAAGAACGATCTTCTTTTATAAAATTGTTTAAATAATTCAAAGATGTTTTTGCCTGGACGTATGATGATTTGAAAACATTTGATCCTAATATAATACAACATATCATCCCCATGAAACCACAAACTCAACCTTTTCAACATAAATTAAGAAAGATGCACCTGAAATTGGAACCCACTGTCAAGAAAGAACTTAATAAATTACTAAAAGCAAAGATAATTTTCCCGGTGAGACACACACAATGGGTGTCTAATCTAGCTCTTGTATGGAAGAAAAGTGGTGAAATTTGACTCTATGTCGACTTTCGTAACTTGAACTGAGCATCTGATAAAGATAGCTATCTCGTTCCTCCAATGGAACAAATTCTTCAGCAAGTATCTAGTTCAGAAAGACTATCTCTGTTAGATGGTTTTTCAGGATACAACCAAGTCCTCATGTCTCCTTCGGATCATCTTAAAACTACTTTTCGTACCCCATGGAGGCCTTATGTCCAAAATAAGATGCCTTTTGGGCTTATAAATTCTAGTGCCACTTTCCAGAGAGCAATGGACATTTATTTTCATGGTATCATAAATCAATCAGTAGTGGTCTATCTTGATGACATTACCATTTTCTGTAAAAACAATAAATATCACTTGTCTCACCTTAGGGATGTCCTAGAATGATGCCGCAAGTATGACATATCTCTCAACCCTAAGAAATCAGTGTTTGTGGTAGAGCAAGGCAAACTACTTGGGTTCATAGTGTCCAAAGACAGAATGATTATTGATCCCAAAAGAACCCAAGCTATTTCCAATCTTCCCCCTCCCTCCTCCAAAAAATCCATGCAATCCTTTTTAGTCAAGATTAATTTCGTCATAAGATTTGTCCCAAGTTTCTTAGAAATGGTAAAAAATTTACAGAATTTAATTCAAAAGGATGTTTAGTATCATTGGGGACCCCAAGAAATTCAATCTTTTGATTCTATTAGAAAAGAAATAATAGAAGCTCCTTCCTTGATGAGTCCCGATTTCTCTTGGGATTTCACTCTTTACACTTTTTCCTCCAACCGATCTTATACTGTTGTGTTAACACAAAATAATGCTGAAAGAAATGAAATACACATTTCCTTCATGAGCTCATATTTCAAAGGGGCATAGTTGAATTACCCAGATGTAGATCAACAAGCATATGTTGTTTTTAAAGCAGTGAAACACTTCCAGTCATATCTACTGAAATCCAGAACTAAAGTCATCGTTTTTTACCCCGCTGTAAGAAACTTGTTAATACAAAAGGAATTGGGTGAAAAAAGAGAAAATTGGATGCCATTTTTACAAGAATATGACCTCAAAATAACTCCTACACAAATTGTTAGAGGTCAAGGCCTATGTAAACTAGTGGTTGATTCAGTTGAAGGAAAATAAAGTCAAATTAACATCTCAACTGTAAATCATCACAACGGGAAACAAATTAGTTGTACACAAGTTGCTGCTAATTCTTGGTATGATGATATTAAATTAAATTTTATTTAACACATGGATCTTCTCCTCGCTATCTTTATCCTAAAAACAAAAGAGCACTCAGGTTAAAATATGCATCTCTCTAGTTAATAAATGATGTATTGTTTCGAAAGAATTTCGATGGTGTTCTTATGCGTTGTTTGGAAAAGGAATAATCGGAAAAGGTACTATCTAAAATTCATGCAGGCGAAGTTGGTGGACACTTCGGTGGAGACACCACTTCTCACAAAGTGTCAAGAGCCGAGTACTATTGGCCCACTTTGTTTAAAGATTCTGACACTCTATGTCGTAAATGTATAATTTTCCAAAAGGCTACAGGATGGGTCAAGAAGATAGCATTTCCTTTGCAGCATGTCACTGTAGATTCTCATTTTCAGCAATGGGGTATTGAAATCATAGGACTGATTAATCCTTCTTATTCACAACAACACAAGTATATTATTAAAACAACATATTATTTTACCAGATGGTCCAAAGATGCACCTTTGAAAGTAGTAAACATGAATCATGTAGTATCTTTCCTTAATTCACATATCATTACTCGATTCAACATTTCTGAATGTTTAGTATTTGATAACACATCTTATATCTCATCCCTATATATGAATGTCTTTTCTTTAGAAAAAGGGATTAAATTGAAATATTCTGCCAGCTACTACCCCCAAGGAAATGGTCTAGAAGAATCACCAAACAAAATTTTGATTAAGATCATTAAGAGGACAGTTTCTGAAAACCACAAGAACTGGCACAATGCACTATTTAATGCACTCTAGGCTGATAGAGTGACACCAAAAACTTATGTTGGTAATTCCCCTTTCTTTCTCATCTATGGGAGAGAATCAATCCTCCCTCCTCATGTTTTACTTCCATCTCTACAATTATTGTAGAAATTCCAAGAAGAGGTCTTCCCTCCGCTGGAAAGTTGAATCAATGCCTTATTAAAATTGGAGGAAGTAAGAGTGCAAGCAAAGTAGAAACTGGATCAGCATCAACAGATTGTAAAAATCTGTTTTGATTCAAACACTTCTTCATATAGGAACTTCGAGGTAGGAGACTCGGCTCTCAAATGAGATAAACCCCACGAGGGAAAGGGGGAACACATCAAGTTCCATAATTTGTGGTTGGGACCGTTTGTAATTTCTAAAAAACTAGGTCCCAGTTCTTTTCGTCTTCACAATTTGGAGAGACAACCAGACACTTTCCTAGTGAATGGCCAAGCTCTCAAAAGATATTTCTCCTGATAATTCCAGATGCACCTCTTTGTACATATTTTTCTGCTTTAATTTTCTTTGTCTTTCGATTTTGGTTCTTTTCATTTTCCTTTGTTGTCACTGGTTTCTGAATAAATTTATGTCTGGTTATGATCTAGGTGGATATCAGTGGCCACCCACCTTTTTCAACTGGCTCAAAACAATTTTCTGGCAATTTTGGCAATTTACTATTTTTAGCAATTTTAACTTACGAGACCATTTTGACGGCCTAAATGAAGGTTTTTTAGGATCGATCTTCTTAATGATATCCAAAGGAATTATTGAGACCCCAAAATTAATCTCCTCGACGATACCTTTCCAACTGGCTATCATACACCTAAAATAGAGATTGTATGCAAAAGTTACGACCTCAAGAAGTTAATGTACTAACTTACCCAAACGAGGCCCACATGACTTTTGGCGCTTCATCTCCTAGGGTTAGGTTTTTGGATGTCTAGGGTTTTTGACATTCCTATTTATTGTAAAAAGGCCTTCAAAGCCTCATTGTAATGATCTTCTTGTGAATGAGGGTAGTCATCACATCTCTTCTCAGAGATAAGCCGCCACCATTCCAACAAGCTTGTTTCTGCTGCATTTTATAGTTTCAACTTATTTCCTTATTGAATAGAAAACTAGTTTTACTGTATCTCTGTTATTTTATGTTAAGTACCTATTAATAATCTGTATTCATTTCTTTCTGCTCATAAAATCCAGATCAGTGGTATCAGAGAGGTCTTCTCATTGTCATCTTAATCATGTCCCCAACAAGGTCAGAGTACAAAGAGTTGGGTCTCGAGCTTGTTTCTCTTGAGGAAAAAATCTCTCACATGCCCAAGCGACCTCTCATGGCAGGATAAAATAAGGATTATGAGACATGATATCCTTTCAAATTGTTTATTGAGGAATCCCTCACGCAACAAAGGAATGAGATGATGGATAGTTTCATGCAAATCCGATGACCAATCCGAAAAAGGGGATTTGGTCCTTATACAATTACCGACATGATTAATCCTCAATGGGGATTAATCTAATAACAATAATAATTATAATGACATGATTAATCCTCAATGGGGATTTAATCCAATAATAATAATAACATGATTAATCCATAATGGGGATTTAATCCAATAACAAAATAATAAGAAGAATGCTCTTCGCAGTTACATTATTTCAACACTCCCCCTTAACAAGAAGGGCATTCTTCATCGGCATCAGGCGAGAGAGGTCTGCATCATCGGTGGCATCTCGAGGACAGTATCGTCAATATCATCTTGAACAATTGTCTAGCACATTTACGAGTCATCGGAAGTTTTCTTCATCGGCAGTATCATCATTCTCGAAATAATGCTATCATCATCTGCATCAAACATGTATCAGTAAAAAATGATACCTCATTACAGCACTAGGCTGTCACATCACAATACTACACTAGCTCAATGTCACAGCGGTTAAGCTGGTAGCTCAGTGTCAGTCACATCTTTCTTTACGTCTAACAACTAGGTCAGAAGCAAGTAATATC